>JAXBDA010007763.1:0-16656 GCA_036023075.1 Gaultheria prostrata
TCATCAATCAAATCACCTTTTTGAGAGGGCATAAATGGAAAATTGAACACTTTTTGGTGTAATTATTGTGTCCTCTTAAAAAGTTGGAATCCCCAAGTGGGACTATGAAAATGGGACGGAGGGAGTACAAGCTAATATGTGGACAGGAATATCGGGGTTTTCTAATTGTACTTTTCCTTTGGAGAAAATCATTGCAGAGAAATGTATTGAGTTTTCGATGGCCTATTTAGGATGCAGACAATTTTCGGCAATTGGCTCGGGACTGTGGAGGGTAATTTTAGTCATTGGATCTTATCTATTTATAACGTAGTTGCAATGTAATTAGGATTAAGAGTTTCAATGTAAACATGAGAGCAGGCGAAAGACAACTGTTTTTAGAGAGAAGAGCAAACTTGTACTCCATTGATTCCTGGCTTATCTACTTATTTGGTCCTTATAAAATGGTTCCCAGTTCACTTTCATCCTTGTAAACTTTTTTTGTTTCAATTTCACCCTTATAATGTAAACACGAGAGCAGGCGAAAGAAAACTGTTTTTAGAGAGAAGAGCAAACCTGTATTCCATTGATTCCTGGCTTATCTACTTATTTGGTCCTTATAAAATGATTCCCAGTTCACTTTCGTCCTTGTAAACTTTTTTTGTTTCAATTTCACCCTTATAATTTATGACGCATATCAATGTTACCATTTCCGTTAACAAATGGATGGAAATCTGTTATGTTGCAAACGGAATGTGATGTGGAGCATTTTTTGACAGGGTGGAGGCAACACACAACACTCATATAATTTTATTCACATCTCTATTTACTACAGAAATCGGCCATGAAAGATGGGACAATTTGCAGGTCTCGAAGATGACGAACGGCGGGAGCATCAAAAATTGCTCTGCATCAGTCTCCTGTGCCACGTAACAGATTTTCGTCGATTTGTTAATGGAAAGGTTAACATTGATGTGGGTCATAAATTATAAGAGTAAAATTGAAACACGAAATTTTACAATGACGAAATTGAACTGGGAACCCTTTTATAAGGACCAAATAAGTAGATAAGCTTGATTCTTTGCTAATAGTAGATTGGTGTAACTACTATGATTTTTCTTCCCGTTGAGGTGACCTCCTAGAAGCCCATAGGATTATGAAATAATTAATCGAACTTTGTCTCTTTGTCTGCTCTCTACAGTTACTCTCCAACCCCGTATTGGGTGTCTTTTAAAGTCGTGATTGGAATTTTGTAAAAAAAAGGAGTGTAATTTTGTTTTTTTTTTGTTAGACGGTATACATCAATGAGAGGGTTAGAGGAGAGTTAGTGATTAACAACTAAAGAGAGTTAGAAGTCTTTCCATAGACTCGAACCAGAGACCTCCCCTCTGATATCATTTATAAACATCATCTTCTCTGTCTTTTTTTTTTGTTCTCAAGAAAAGTATTTTTTATCGTAATCACATAAACTCAATCTGTGTGTTAACCCAAGGCATTTCTTATTGGACACAAGATAACATAATTGGATATGAAATACCAACCAAATGGCTTATTTTCAAGAGGTGTTGAGGTCATATTTCCACAAAAGTCAGCAATTTTTATCCCCGAAACTACTGGACATTTGTTTAATTTTTAAATTCTCTGTCTCGGAAATTAGTCGATGTGCGCATAAACCGGCTTTGACATCTAAGTATAACAAAAAGGAAAAAAAAAAAAAAAACATGTGTGACAACGGTAACATTATCACCGAATTGCAAGATGTTCTTGTCTTTCCGTTAAAAAAAAATTTGATGCACCAATTCGGGTCCTTATTTGAGATTTTAAAAATATCTAGGGTCTAAAATGGGAAAACAAGAACTTCACCTCAAACTTCCAGGAGCGGAAGATCGTTCCATGAGAGTCATGGGACTAGATCTGCAAATATGAACGGAGTCGTTCGTGAAATGTTTGAGACTCGACTCGGTAAGCTCGTTTGAGTTCGGTTTGAGGACTAAATAAACCGAACCTGAACTTAATTTTAGGCTCGATTATTAAATGAGTCAAACCTGAATCTGATAGTAATCGGCTCGGTTAGCTTCGCGACCTAGGAGTATATCTGTATATCTCATAAATTTTCAATTTTTCACGTATAGTCCCTTTTTTTTTGTCATTCGTTATTTGTAATCTATTACGTGGGGAGAGGAAATGAGACTCGATCCCGGAATGTAGTATGAGGCATCCAAGAGCTCTACCTTATGAGTTAGCCACCATTTGCACAAATAACCTTCAATATGAATAAATTTTTACATGCACATAGTGAAAGTTTTATACTTGTATAATTATAAACCTTTAAAAGTAGTAATGTTAGTATATACTTCCATTTTAATATGTTTTTATAATTGTGTATATGTGTGAAGTTATTTATGTACAAAATAAAAAATTTATTAATAGTTCTAGACCTGTAAGAGCATAAAAATCTAATATTTTTACTTATAATGCTTATGAACAAATTCGAATTTGACTCAAACCTAAGTAAGCTCGGCCCGTCAATTTTTTATGAAATTCGAGCTCGACTCGGATTTGCTTAAAAACCAACGAATCAGAACAGTCTAAAACTCGGACCGTTGGCAGCCCAACATGGAACCATGCCTTTATTCATTCATCGTTCGAGAATTTCTCTTTGTGCATTTTGCCCTAACCCCTCGACAGATTGAGAACATGGCTGATACATAAACCCTTTGTTTTCATCACCAGTCTCCAGATTTTTGCCGTGAAGATCCAGGTTTCGTGTTCATTCAATTCTACGCAAAACTCAGTTCATGTATTTGTAATTGATCATATTGTGCAGATCTAGTGAATCCGTGCCGCTAATTGTTTTTCTCTAAACACTAGAAACTTGTGTGGTGGATGCTTTGAATTCATGCCGTAGCGATTTTACCGTAAAATTTGACTAGTTCAATTCATGACCTCATGGAACAAATTTTAATTTCACGTGATTGGTCAATTCTTTTGATTGGACACTTATTTGGTAGATAAATTTCTCTTCTGCTATGTAGCAGTTTCTGGAAGTAAAGCATTCATACTCGAGTCCCATGGCTTTGTTGCTACTGTATTTCCACATGCACATATTGCCAAAGTAACTTGAGCTTAAACCTAGTTCAAGAGCTTGACTTGTTCCAGAAACTAGCTTAAGTTGGCTTTTTAAGTTGATGTATTATGAGAGAATAACCTGTCTTGTAGAGCACAATAAGTCAATTTGGGAATAAGTCAGTTTCGGAAACAACAAACAAACAACGAAAATGACATAGATTGCACCACATTTCTCTTTCCATCTCTAAGAATATTTCTTGCTTATATAAGCATTACAATAGTTAATTCCAGACCTAATCTTCCCTCTTTATTGTGTGTCTATGTGTGGGGTGGGTAGTTATTTAAGTGGAAATTTAACGAGGGAGCTGATGCTAGTCATCAGTAAAAGATGGTATGATCTGTGTTCTCACAGATACAGGACTTCTCACAATATGCACCCCATCCGTCCAAGTCAGGCTCCCAAAATAGTATCCCGCGTTGACACGATGGGTTGTGGAGACCAGAACATCAAAGGAAATTGTCTTGGTGGTGGAATTGAAATCCAAGATATCAGGTTTTACGGCCATTGTTATGCCGAGTGGAGGCTCAATCAAAGGTTTGTAGACCGAGTTAATTGGTCCTACGTTTGTTACAGTTCTGCTGAGGGAAGTGGCCTTTCGCAAATTTGGAATAGTGATGGAAGGTAGATTCACATCCAAAATGGAAGGCTGACTACTAGGGCAAGCAATGGAATTGCCTGCAAGCCGATATATAGCTGAATTGTTGTAACCCATCGCACAAAGGTAATGTATGTAGTCATTTGTGCCCATGTCGTAAACCAATCCAGGATATTTTGCTCTGTTTGGGTTGATAACACCACCCCCGTAATCAAATGGATCAGCAAGCTTTCGCGGGGACCCCTCGGCGAAAATAGGCTCTCCAGATGGATCAGTTTGCCATGCTGCATAAGTCATTCGAGTATGGCATTATAGATTTTAGTTGCATCAAGCAATGAAGTTGGGAAAAATTCATTAGCCATGTTGCCGACAAAAAAAAAAATTCATTAGCCATGCCAAGTTGTTATTAAACGGAGAAAGGAGTACCCGTTGTGATTAGTGCTGATTTGATAGTGGCAGGGGACCAATTGGGGTGTATTACTTTGATAAGTGTGACGATAGCTGAGATGTGAGGAGTAGCCATTGATGTTCCCGAAGCAAAGGAATACCCCCCATCCGCAAAGGGAGTAACAGCAGCTAATATATTCACACCGGGTGCAGCTATATCTGGCTGCGTAGAATAATAAGCAGTTTGATATCAAATGAATCATAATAGCACTGTAGCAGTCTACAAAACATATTTGATTTCTCGCGAAGTCGAAACTTACCTTCAAAATAGCTGGTGCAATGGAGCTAGGTCCTCTAGATGAAAAATAAGCAATCTTTGTTGACACAGGTTTTCCTACTAGTGTTCTTGAGAGGCTTAACTTGACTGTGGGAGAACTGAATTTACCTCAAATGACACCCAAGTACGTTAACAAATTAGAAAAACAACAAGGGGGGCAATGGGGATTATGCTAGCGACGATGATGACAATACCTTGTTGCACGGACATAGAACAGTATTTCGGTGCCAAGTTCATAATCCACAACTATACAAGGGAAGTCGTCGTTGCATGGAGCAAGGATGCTGCTTGGGTTTCGAGCGATGATCACGCCCACTCCACCGGCTGCTTTGACAACAGATGAAGCATTTGTCGCTGCACCCAACTGGCCGCGAGCTCTGGAGTGAAGCATAGAACCACCTTTCCAACCACCGAGGTGTTACCAAGCGAAAGGGATTCGCAAACACTACAATTAAAGAGAATAAAGTGTTAGACATAAACTTTCATAGTCACAACCAGTGATCATATGACCTTCAACTTCATTACCCAGCAGCTGTCGGAAAGAGTCCCGAGGACTCCGGGTACATCAAGCCGGAGAAACCAATTTCTTTACCTGCGAACATGGCTTGGCCCTATATATTTTAGAATTCTAATTAGGATCGGACAGGAAGGGAAAAAAAATCATAAATGAGCCGAAGGTCGGTAAGCAAATATGAGTATACGTGATTACTTGTCCGAAAAGAGAAGACTATACCCATATGGTTTTGTTGTTTCCGAGAGTAATGGATGTGGGAAAGGACCTATCTATAGTGCTAGCTGCAACAGTTAAGATCCAGGGTGCTGTGTTCTGAACCGTCTGACTAGAAGGCCCATCATTTGAAGCAGCACAGACAACAACGATGCCATTAGCGACAGCGTGGAACGAGCCTGTAGAAATCCAATCATGCTCATCAACATCCGAAAACATAGGAATGTCAGTTCCAATAGACAGTGATAGCACATCAACCCCATCGTGTATAGCTTGATCGAACGCCCTCAACAAATCTGCAGAGGCACACATCCCTCCACCGACATTCCAACAAGCCTTGTAAATGGCTAACCGAGCTCGGGGTGCTCCTCCTCTCGCTACTCCTAGGCCAATGCCTTTATAGCTCACATTACCCACAAAAGAACCTGGGCTGTGTGGGTTCCGTGTCCATGTGCATCTCTAGGGGACAAGTACTCTAGGTTTTCTGAAGTGTTGAATGGTTGCTTGTTGGAAGCAAGAAAGCCATCAATGAACCATCGAGCTCCTATTAGTTTTTTGTTACAATCTGTGGTGGCATTGAAGGCTTGTCCTGAGTCACATTGGCCTTTCGAACGGGTGGGGATGGGACCGAGGTCTTCATCATTAAATGCTTTTGACTCCGGCCATACACCTGCGGCCAACTTTTAGATTAGTTCAGTTTTGCTTTGTGTTTGTGTGTGCATAAGAGAGACAGTTGAGATTAGACCAGACCTGTGTCAATAACACCAATGATAGCTCCATCACCCAAACTGGCTTCATGGAGAAGATTTGTTGGGGAATGAGAAGAAAGTCCTAGGTAATCCCAGCTTCTAGTTGTTTGCAGTGTGTGGAAGCGGTTAGGAATTACACGAAGAACACCTTCTGATCCTACATTGGGAAAACAAGAAAGCAGGAGTAAACAGACATGAATCCTAGTTCTGAAACATATAGCTCATGCTTTGTATTATTAGTTTACTAATATATTTGGAAGATGAAATGGTCATTCCATCGAGTGGCGGGGCCACCTTGAGACCAGTGTGGGCACGTGCCCACTTTGCCCTTTCCTATTTTGTTAGTGTATTTTATTATTATGTTTTTTGCTTGCAACGGTAAGGGGTGTTTGGACCAGCTTACTCACACCTCGACTATTCTCCTCTCCGGTCAGGTCAAAGACAAGCCATCCACGCCGGGACTAAAGGATTCACTTCTCTCTCTTGTGGCCTGGCCCCAAGAGGTTTCCAAGCTTCGAAGATTTCAAGATTTACAGCTCATCCATGTTGCTACTTGAGCTACCCCGTGGGGTTTCTTATTTTGCTAGTTCTACTTGCTACTTAAACTTTTACTCATGTAATCCTTCAAAACCTTCAAAACGGTCTTTGCTTCTGCTCTCAATTCTCGTTCTGTGCTCGCGCTCTCAATCGTTTCACTCACGAATTTTAGTTGTCTGTGAGGTTTTTGGAAGACTCTTTCACACTCGTGCTCCCGTACTCGTCCGCGCATTATGTGAGAACCAAACAACTACTATCATTATTTAAACAATTCTTCACTTACACAAACATTGGAGTAATATTCACCTACTTTTATGTGGGTGAATGATAAAATAACACTATACTCAAGCCTGAAACTTTCATTAATTTCTCACGCCGCAAGACTCATGTGACTATCACATTGTCAACAATCAACTCGTGGGCATGTAAGTTGTTGTTGAAGCTTGGCTATTCTCGGAGCTTGTAGTTAATTTATAGTGCCCACACTAATACATAATCCTGGCTCCTCCACTGATTCCATCCTCGTAACTGCTTACAAGAAAGAAGAACGATTTTGGCTTATCGAGGAAGTACCTGCTATTTGTTGGGCTTGAGACTTTGTAAGTCTTGCTGCAAACCCAGAGAAGCCATGCCTGTAACTGTAAATGATTGAATTGCTCGCGTCTCCTTTGCTACAATATGAGAAATTATTTAGTGATAGAAAGCTGCATACATATGATTCAACGAATACCTCTTGTAAATTTACAAAGCCAATCTAGATCGCAGAAATTGTATGCTACAAATAGAAAGTGATCGTTACCTTCCAACTACGGAAGTTAGCAAGTGGTGGTGCAAAGCAGTGACAAGCTTGGGATCATTGTGCTGCCTCTTGCCCATATACACAATATGAACCTCCTGTGATCATTTTATAATAATCAAATAAAAAACAATGCCAGCATATGGGTTTGGTTCACCATTTTTTCCGAGGTTTTTAGAGGGGAATTGAGCTCATCAAACATGTACTTACTTTGCCATCATCAGCTTCCACTGGTGCAATCAAAATGCCTTGACCGTCGAGATTAATCAAGATTAAACTGACTAGAAGTACAAACAGAGGTGTTCTGTTGCTTTTCTGTTTTACTGAAACAAATCCCATGTTGCCTCTCCTATGAAGTATGAAAGATCTGGTGCATTCTAGTGTATATATACACACAAACAGGATATATGGATAGGTCGCAGTAGAAAAATCTTAATTCAAATGCAGCAGCTGAACTTTGGGCAGTCAGGGGGGAGGACTAAGACTGCTTTAAATTTTGGTCATAAAAAGTTTTTTTTTTTTTCTTTGGTCAAAAAAAGTTGTACGTGGATACCGATTCCAAGTTTGTTTTTAATCTCTTTTGCCCCTGGTCCATCCGGGACGACTACGAGTGGTACTCTGGGACTTTCTTCGGCTTTTCCAGGAATTTGAGTTTCTCATACTCAGTTTTTGTTTCAAGGAGGCCAACAAGATAGCGGATGTTTTGGCACGGAAGGCCGCGCATGAGCAAAATTGTGGCCTCTGAATTTTTGACTGCCTCTGTTGTACAATAGATAGTTTGGAAGTGGCAGTAGCCAGGATTGTAAAATATATGGGCATTTGTACATTTTTAGTTTTGGTATAGATGAAGGGTGATGTTTTCATTAATATAGCTCGAAACTATGGGCAATTTTGCGAGTGAGCATTTTCCATTTGGCGTTTGATTGGAAAACTTTACGTAACTCAATTGGCCCCAGTAAGTGCATGTTTGGTCGAAGTACGCAATTCTTGGTCTAAATTTTCCAAACTAAGGAATTGATAAGTCAAAGTATTATAGAAAGAAGACAAAAAAAAAATTGACAAGCTAATATGTGGACAGGAATATCGGGGTTTTCTAATTGAACTTTTCCTTTGAAGCAAATCAGTGCAGAGAAATGTAGTGAGTTTTCCGTGACCTGTTGGTGATGTCAGCGATTGGTTCGGGTCTGCCCCCATGGAGTAATTTTGGTCATTCGGTCTTACCTATTTATAACGGGGTAATTTTAGTTATCAGGTCTTACTTGTTTATAACGCAGTTGTAATGTATAGGATAAGTTCTTGATTGGTAATTCAACTTAGAGAGGCAAACAATAGCTAACAGTTGATCGAGAACAGAGAAGGAAGGAATGGGGTGAAAGATTAGGCCAGATACACAGAGAAAGAAGGCGTATTTAGTCCACTTCTTAGGTCATCGTCCTCAAACACTGGCTCTAGGAGAAATGGGTTCGCAAGCATTGACAAGAACAATGTTCTTGGATTCCAAAGCTCTAAATCACTTTCTCTCGCTAGAGTTTCCGTCTCTTGGGGACGAATGAATCTCTTGGAATTTGTGAAGGAATGTTCTCATATTTATAGAGATTGGCAGTCAATCATTGGGTTACAGACATTCTCCTAATAATATGAAGACATGTGCTCTCTCTGTATACCTGGGCCACGTGGGTGACGTCACCGTTGCGCGTCATTGCATCGCGACGATCCCTTATCTTCTTAATCCGCCAAGCCACTTATATCTAATATCTCTCCTATTCCCGCTATCTTAGGCATGGCAGCGGCCCCTTTGGGTCGTGCCGGCACCAAATTCTAGGCCCAAATGACCTCCATGTCCCTACCTTATGGCCAGGTGTGGTGGCACGCCTAAATCATTACCATCAGTAACTTCCTGTCGTGTTGATTCCCTTTAAGATCGGTCGTGACATTCTAGGCCCAAATGACCTCCATGTCCCTGCCTTATGGCCAGGTGTGGTGGCACGCCTAAATCATAACCATCAATAACTTCCTGTCGCGTTGATTCCCTTTAAGATCGGTTGCGACAGGTGAATTTCTCATAATATGAGGTTCCCTTATAAAGGGTACCCTATACTTGGGTTAATATCTTAATTTTATCCTTCTGCGAGATATAACTCTCGCGGTGAGGTTTTATCCAATGCTTTGACTTAAGTCAACATTTGATGTGTCCTGTTAAATTTCTTGAAGGGTTCCAACCTAAAACCAATTGGCAATAGGTGGAGTAACCTCTAGAATATATTAACCAAGCTTGGGTGGCCTAGATAGGCGATGTGGGATTTAACATGTCCATAATGGACTGGTTTGCCACGCGTTGAGCTATGATAGGCTAGTCAACGATCAAATTGTCTTACGCGCTAACCTCTCCTACATAATGTAATTAGGATTAAGAATTTCAGTGTAAACACGAGAGCAAAAGAGAAAATTGTTCTTAGGGAAAAGAAAAGACTTGTACTCCATTGATTATTTATTATAATGGATCGGTACAACTCATGTGGTTTTTCTTCGCGTTAAGATTTTTCAAGTATATTGTATGGTTTTTCGTTCTGCAGTGTGATTTCTAGGACTCTAATTTTCAAGATTCATAGGGGCGTTATGAGAATCTTAGAAGCCCATAGGATTATGAAATAATTGATCGAACTTTGTCTCCTCTCTACAGTTTCTCTTCTCCAACCACGTATTGGGTGTCTTATAAAAGTCGTGATTGGAAATCCAGAGTTAGAATATGTACATTCTCCCAGTACCGTATGTGAGTATCAAGTTCACTCAAAAAAACAAAGATGCTACGTAGACACGTGTATGTGAGGGGTTGTAATTGGATGATTGTGTACCTAATATTTTTGGTAAAAAAAAAAGAGGAGTGCAATTTTGTTTTTCTTTTCCGGACGGTATACATCGGTAGAGGGTTAATTAGAGGAGAATTAGCGGGTTAACAAATAAATGGAGTTCGAGGTCTTTCTATAGATTCGAATCACAGATCTTCCCTTGCAATCCAAGGTGTACAACCAAATGATAAGCATACCTATTACTCATCTACTTATTGGTTATTGCCAATACATCTAGAGTATGAGTATATAATCCAACTCAGTAACATCTAATATATAGTTTCTTTTAATTTATGGTAAAAATAAAACTAGAGACTATTCAATATCACGAACACAATATTTATTCAAAATATATCAAGCAAATGAGTGACTCCTGCAATGTATGAATCTCAGAATTTTCTTCCAATTAGTTGTCTTGTGGGATGTCGAAGTTGAGTACCGTAACCGCGTAGTGATCTAATCTATTCTTTTCTATCCTTTGACGTCTTAATCCCAAAAAAAAAATTGAAAAGTAAAAAAATTAGAGTTTTATTAGGCTGAAACAGAAGACATTGCTTCTTCCATTTTTAGTTCCATGCAACTTTGCAGTGATATGTTTTTTCATTTGGGTAAGTTTGTTTTCTTTTTTCTTTAATTCCTATTATCTAAAATAGTTTAATCTCTTTCCGTTTACAGAGGTAACAACTATGGTTTACTAGCACAATAGTCAACTGGGTCCTGTAGCGCCCCTCTGTGCTACAGGATGTAGGGCTCATCCCAATTGTTCATCTCAATAATTAATGGTTTGGATTTAAAATAAAATTCTTCTAGCGAAGAGAAGACTGATCATTGAAAATAATTTTGGACTGCTGAGATAGAACACTACACTGTGTAGCGCGGATGAGGCGCTACATGAACTCCGATTGTTTGGTTTAAGAGACAAAGAAATGTGTAGGAACTAGCAAGAAAGTGGGTACATCACTCACTTTTAGGTGGATGACCAAAATTGCACTATGTAAGGATATAGCCTAGACATTCGGTTACAAAAACAAAAGGTAAGCATAAAGGCGTTAAAGCATCTCCAAGAGAACCCTTGAACATCAAAAACCCAAGGTTTTAAGAATCTCCATGCAGCACTAAAAATTGATTAATGTCAAATGGAGATGCTCGTAAACACTTTTGTTGCCCTTTCACAGATATCTGAAATATTATTTAGAGCATGTGTAGATGAGGTCAGCGCATAAACCCGTTTGACCGTTGACTAGTCTATCAGAGCTTGCCGCGTGGCAAACCAGTCTGTTATGGACACGTCAGACGCTGACTAAAGTCAATACTCGCGGTAAATCTTCTTTTGCTTATCAAAAAAAAAATTTACTCGCGGAAGGACAAAATCGAGACATACTCACCAAGTGTAGGGTATCCTTGATAAAGAGACCCTATATCAGGAGGAATTCACCAGTCGCGATCCTCCCAGAGGGAAATTAATGCGACGGGAAGATGCTATTACTTACGATCTGGGCTCACGACCACACTTGACCATAATGCAGGGACAAGGGGGGTCATGTGAGGTAAGGGCATTGGCACGACTAAAGGGGTTGCGGCCATGCCTAGAACAACGGGAATAAGGGAGATATAAGTGTCTTGGCGGATTAAGAAGATAAGGGATCGTCGCGATGGAGTGGCGTGCACCTGGCAGGTCGCAAGGATCATCCTAACGGCCAGTGACTTCACCCACTTGGCCCAAATATACAGAGAGAGCACGTGTCCTCATATTATAAGGGAAATGTCTACAGTCTCATGATTGGCTGCAAATCCCTATAAATAAGATAACATTCTTTCACAAATTCCAAGAGATTGATTTGTCCCCAAGACACGGAAAACCTTAGAGAGAGTGATTCAGAGCTCTGGAATTAAGAATATTGTTCTTGAAGAGTGCTCGCAAACCCGTCTCTCTTAGGAGTGAACTGAATATCGCTGCCATCTTTCTCTGTGTACTTGGCCTAATCTTTCACCCCATCGCTTGCTCCTCTGTTCTTGATTGAATTGTTAGCTATTGTTTGCCTCTCTAGGTTCATTTCGTTTGACTAACCAATAACCTATCCTACAACATGTACACTAAAAGCACTTTAAACTTCATGGTTATGTAAAATAAGAAAACTTTTGGTATGCCGAGCCGTGGTGCCCGTGCGCGCACATCTGGCCGTCCAAAAGTATTTTGGACAAGTGTTTTGGACAGCGCAGATCCATCTTACTCCCTCTCTCTCTCTCTCTAAATCCGGGCCGTCACGCTCAAGCACCGCGTAGGATGGTGTCAGCTCGGCACTGAAAACCCCCTCGTAAAATAGCCAAGAAAAATTGAAAAAATGAGCTTTAGGAGCGCTTCTACTTTGCAGAAATCCTGAAAAATGCTACAGAGACTCGGGAAATTAACCAGGGCATTTTCACTAGTGTAAAGCAAAACACGAGTCTAATACTCAGATCATTCAAATAGAAAAGGGGAAATCAAGCTTTATCAAAACACACTCAAATTTAGAATCAGACCAAGGCGGCTCTATGTGTTGCATTCAGTGGTCAACTGAACACCAAACAAATTTTTTTTTGCTTAGAATATACTATCTCCGTCACAAAAAGTTTGGCCCAC
Organism: Gaultheria prostrata; assembly: GCA_036023075.1. Taxonomy (NCBI): domain Eukaryota; kingdom Viridiplantae; phylum Streptophyta; class Magnoliopsida; order Ericales; family Ericaceae; genus Gaultheria; species Gaultheria prostrata. Next base: position 12,701 of record JAXBDA010007763.1, read on the forward strand.
TTATAAATTTTCAAATTTTATGCACCATACACAATGTTACCCAAAACTAATAATTTTTCAAGTTTCCCTATCATTAGTGGACGGGTAATGCTACTATGCGCACCCCCTACAAATTGCTCCATATGAGATTTTGTGATTCAAAATATGAGATTTTGTGACTCAAAATATGAAAAGGCATACGGTATGCACCCCTTTGACAAATGGACGGCCGAGATTGCGCCACATATGCAAAAAAATCGATCTCATATAAAAGGGTCACAAAATCTCATATAACATTATAGGAAATCTCATATGACTGTTTGAGTTTTAAAAATCTCATATATAAATCCACAAAATCTCATAAAATGTACCAGAAAAGTAAAAAGAGCCACAAAATCTCATATAAGGTGCCACAAAATCTCATATGACGTTTTTGTCCTGTAGTGGGAATGTGATACATATCGCGTATATATATATTGATGTGACATGTCTCATATAACGTGTCATTAAATCTCATATTTAGTGCCACTAAATCTCATATTTGACTCATATGAGATTTTGTGACTTATATGAGATTTGGTGGAACAAATATGAGATTTTGTAATTGGTCATATGAGATTTTTTGGCACATATAAGGTACCACTAAATCTCATATTTGACCATATGAGATTTTGTGGATTTAAATATGAGATTTTGTGGCATTATATGAGATTTTCTGACTATCCGTATGAGGGTGCATACCGTATGCACTTTATACCTCTAGCCACAAAATCTCATATATTGAGTCACAAAATCTCATATGGAGCAATTTGTAGGGGGTGCGCATAGTAGCATTACTTAGTGGGCTCTAATAAAATAGGAGTTAATCAAGTTTTAAATTTAAATTATTTTCCGGAAAGCGGAAAATCTTGCTGCCAATGTAATTAGAGAACTTTTTCAAAATTTTAAAACGCACTTTAAACTTTAAAATTTTCAATTATTCTTCTTTTGGTCTCATTGTTTTGATTGTTAAAAGCATCTCAAGGGCAAAACTGAAATTTATCGACTTTCCTTTATTGAAAATTTTAAATTGGTCCTCTATTTTGGGACAGCCAAAAAAGGAAAGTAGGCCAAACTTTTTGGGACGGAGGGAGTATGTTGAAAAATATAGACTAGTCTTTTTTTGAACACCCAATTCAAATATTATCAATGAACACCCAATTCCAATAGCTTGAACACCTAACCTAAAAAGAATTGAACACCCACTATGACAATAACTACTTTTTTTTTGTCTAGTTATCTTATAGAATTATGGGCAAAGCTTTAAAAAAAATTCAACTACATTGCAAACCCCGTTAACTTTAATATTATTGCTTCGAATTCAAAACTACGATAGAAAATCTCATCATGCATGTCATCCTAAAGGATAGGAGTAACATATTTTCGAGAAGGTGAACCCCAACATATTCGCTATGTACAATTTCTTTCAAAAGGGTTTAGTAGAATAATACACCGGTAAACGTTGGCACAAATTATGAGAACTCATCTAGAACAACTGTAAAATTTTACCCCTCCATTCTCGAAACACTGTCTACTATGCAAATACGACAATTTTCGAGGAAAATAATTTTTTGTTAAAAGAATCGTATATATTTTTAAGTTCTCATTTCGCCTCATTGTTAATTTTCTTAGAATATAGGTAATGTTTTTCGACCGCACTATTTATATTACATGAGATTTTGTACATATGTTATTGGTTAATAAATCAACTAGTAGAGTTAATGTAATTTCTGAACACCCTACTATAAATTCCTGGAGCCGCCACTGTCCAACCAACATCAAGCATTAATAAATCACAAAAGATAAATCAGAGCCTAGATAATCGACTGAATATACAAAATCCAACGGCTAATTCATACTCTAATTTTCATCGAAGGGGGAGTAAGGTGCTAATTCACCTTGCCGTTTTCACGTTTATTTCTTTCATAATTTTCATCTCGTTTGTAAACAAAAAAAAAAACGAGTTAAAAAGAAAAAAGTTAATGGGTCCTCAATGATTGAGACTAAAAGTACTCCTACCTATTATCTTGATCTCTGTACTTAACCGTGATTAAAGAATTAGTCTGCAGTGTTCTGGCCTTTTAATTTTGCCTTGGAAGGTTTGGGGCCTGATTAATCAGGAGAAGAGGGGCAGTCCAAAAAAGCTTTTAAGGAAGTTATGAGTGGTTATGGTTTTCTCCCAGGATTCATATCAAGGGGTAATTTCAATTGGCTTTGTTCTGGTTGTTGAAGCTGTTGGATCTGCAATTTTTCAGCTTATGGTTTCTTGTGGAATTTCAATCTTCATCATGATGTTAGTTGCTGGTATTTCAATCTTCATCTGCTTTTGCTGGTGGTGCCCTCTGGTGCAAGTGCATTTGGATTTTCTCTTGGTTGGTGTTTGTTGTTTTCATAAGTATCGGGCTGTATCTGTTTTTCGGTTGGCTTCTTGCTAACCTTGTTATTCCCCATTGGGTCCGTCAAGGCTTTTGATCATCGCTTGGAGGGGTTCCATCCTTGTTGGGATATGCCTCTTTGCGTTGTCATGCCGTCTTCTCGGATCTCTTTAATCTTTGTAATCTGTTTCCAAAGATTAATAAAATCGTTTTGCCGTTCAAAAAAAAAAAAAAGAATTAGTATGTTACATTTTTATCACGGTTTAACAAAAACTGTAACTTTTCTCATTTTTGAAGCGTGATCCTTTTTCAGTTGTTAAATTCTATGTTCATATAAACCTAAGGGGTTGGTAAAGTGATCATATCTTGGGACTTAAAGTTTGCCACTTAAGGTTACAGGTTTGATCTCCCTTGCTAACAATCTCTTTGGAACCACTGATGGTTATGTCTGGTCATTACCTCCATAATCCCAGAATTAGTTGAGGTGCGCAAGCTAACTCAGACATCCGTTATAAAAATAAATTCCAAGTTCATATACCCCAGGTAGTGTTTAATTTGGATCATAACTATACAGTGAATATGTTATTCTTAACTAAAATTGACGATAAAAAAATAAAAATAAAAACTCTAGACTTTAGAGCCTTTTAGAGGCAGAAATAATCATTTGAAACGGGCACTAATATGCCAGATTAGAAAGCTGTGGGGTAGATTTTGGTGCCCAAATATCCCAACAAACGGCTATAATAAGATTCGTTGATCACTCTGATCGAGCAGTCACCGAAAGGTTCTGGAATCGCTTTGCAAAGTATGCCAACCAACGGCTCTCATTTCAGTGAGACTTTTGCAGTATATAGAAGAAAAAGAGGAAGATACTAGTCCCAATAAAAGCCTCCTTTGCTGTGGAGAATGGCGGCCATGTGATGGCTGTCGTAGTGTCGGACATTAATACTCTTTGCTCCATTTGATATTCCGACTAGCAATGGTAAAATTAGTAAGAGCATCCTTATCAGATTTATCAAAAAAAATACCAAATTTAATTTCAAAAATACCTTTTATAAATTAGCAAGTCACTTTTCTAAAAATTCACAAAATCAGACTCTCTATTATAACTTCATTATATTAAACTATTATTTCTTTCTACTCCTACTCCCGAAAAGTAATAATTAAAAAAATGAACAGTGCATAAACAGTGCATGAACACTGCCGCACAAAAATTGGTGCAGCACTGTAGCAAAGTTAGAGTTTTGCAAATTTGGTGACTGGATTTGGTGCGCCTGATTTTTAGAGTTTTTTTTGGACCATAACTTAACAATTTAGCCATAGGGGGGTTTGATGTCCCTGATGGTGATGCTCTAAGATGATGAAATTAGGATATGCTTTGTAATATTTTTTACCTTTTTTGATAACCCGACTAGGATTGATAAATTAGTAAGGTGATATCCCTCCCAAGGGCTATATAACAGGCAATAGCCAATTCCATGGCTTACCACTTTGGTCCAATTTGGACGATTTTACCCCTGCAATTTCTTTCTTGCCTTCTCTGATTTTGGTAATTACAGGATT
>JAXBDA010007764.1:0-16649 GCA_036023075.1 Gaultheria prostrata
AGTTTTTGTTAAAAACGCTATATATATAGCGTTTTTTATATATAGCGTTTTTAACAAAAACTGCTCCGATCAACCCCTTCCGAGTGTTTTTTTTATACAAATCCTCACGTTGGACCTTAAAAACACGTTTTAAAACACATTTAACGGTTCGGATCGTTGAGATTTGATCCAGAACACAGAGATCCAGATTTTAATCCAGTCCGGACTGGAAGTGTGGTGTGTATATATATATATATATATATTCCCCCAGAGCACTCCGCCGTGCCTTGCCCCAGTTTCCCAGTGGATCAGTAAAAAACAAAGACAATTTCAAGATTGACACTACTTAATACAAAAAGACATAACACCCCAAAAACACAAAAGAGCTGTCCAAAGGTTACTAAGAGGGAAAGACAACGTAAAAGCAGTTTCTTCACACTATAAATCAACTGAACTCGGTTCCGTTCACCCGAAAAGCCAACAAAATCAAAAAACAATACAAACTCATTTAACCCCATTCAAGGGCCAAAATAGAAAAAAGTAAACGCAGGAAACAATATTTGCATACATAGAAAATACAAAATCGCCTTCACTCATTGGAGATGGAAAATATGAGAATTATTCATTAGGAGGTAGGATAAATAGGAGCTGGCAAGAAAGGAAACGGTGCAACCGAAGCAAATGCTACAGGCGGCCTGGCTTGAGCACCAACACCTGCGTACTTCACCTTTTTTTGACCGTTGATTTCGATTTCTTGTGCTAGAGTTTCTGAGGAAGACAAATTTACCTCAATCCCATCCTCTTCTTCTCCCACTAACTGTAGGTTATCAGGAATACGGTGTAACAAAAGCCCAGACATAAATACTGGAAGATAAAGAAGGCTGGCATGGAACATTCTTCTTGCATTCTTTGTTGTGCGGTTTAGGTAAAACGAGAGTGCCGTTCCAGTGATTGCAAGAGCGAGGAGAGTCGACTCAAGACAAAACCATCCAGAAGTTATACCCCCTGCATAAAGTTTCATGTTTAGATTTGTGCAGTGTAACAACCAGTAATTGTCTCATTAAGTTGTGTAAAAAACGAAATCATTCAATTGCCACTGCGGCCTATTGGAATATCAATCAGGCTAGTGACACACCAAATGCATAAACACTAACACATAGGCAGGCCCCCACACATACTGCACTGTCCAATTGAAAATGGAAAAGAGAATGAACAGAAATCTATCTATCTATCTATACCCTATAGCAATGTGTATTGCCTACAAAACTCTTCAAACCCCAAATCCTAATTTTCTAGATTTTTCACTTTCTTTTAATTTTCTAAAATTGGGAGAGAGTGGGGGTCCGGCACTGAACCATGACCTCTCTTCATGGTTAAAATTTCTTATCCTCTTCCTTCAACCGCTCATTCCACCATAACTTGCCGCAGTGATTACCAATTGCTCAAAGGTTAGTCCCCATTTTATAATTACTTACTTCTAACCGCAGAACTTCATATCTTTGATCAGGTTGGATTGATCGCATTCCCTCTCTTAATGTTGTTTGTACTATTTTTCCCTCGAAGGTTATCATTGTGAGTGTCACGTTCGGCTCCTTTCTGTACGAAAATTTGACGGACCAAATACCACTTGCCCGAAGATTAGTTCAAGTTCAGTTTCTTTCGGTACGGAATTTTGACGAACCAATTACCAATTGCCTGTTTGATGCACGGAGACAGAAAAAAACACATCGTGGACCTTTTTTCTTGTCATCCCGTGTATCAACGATGTGTTTTTTCAATCTCCGCGCATCGAATGGGCACAACGCTAGTATACCTTACAAACCTGTTTGTTTTCGCCAGACTTGAGCACCAGATTGGATTATGAAAGCAAGGTACTTTTGTTTTAAAATTTTGCAGCCAAGATAAAATCCAACAAAAATAAAAACAAGGAATGCATACCACCTAGGAAGGGGTGGTATAGTTATACCCATCACTACTGGTCCCAATCCCATGATCACATTTCCGATTGGATTATATATATCCCTTCAATATTAGCTCAGTTAAACAAGTGGGCTCTAAAAGGGGAAATGAGAAGCAGAGAAATTGATCATTGTCGAATAAGATCATTTTATTGCCTCAAACAACATAGTTTGGTAACTGAATTCACAAGTTTAGGAAACTATAGATTTGGGAGTAGAAAAGGAGCAAACCTAGTCGGCGATTGAATATGGGAAAGAAGTATCTGAATTCTCCCATGCTTTTCAAGTCTTGTTATTTTAGCAGAAAATTAGTAATTGGCCACAACTGGGGTCTTAAACCTAGTAAAACATGGGAAAGGGAATGACTTCTCGTATTACTGAGACAGACAACTTGACATGGCAAACAAAAGGAATTAAAGAACTCCATCGGAAACAAAACGATTCTTCTAGTATAAATGTTACCAGTTAACAAAACACATAGCCCACAAATTACAAGAATGACAGGGAGAAATGTGACCATGGACAATCACCCTTTTTTTGGGATTAGTTACAGAGCTTAGAGGTTCTGATCAATTGCATCACTACCAAAAAAATTTAAATGTGTCGAAAAAAAGAGAGGGTGCGGCGGTGTTTTAGTTCTCTAGAAAAATTCTATCCTTCAAACGCTTAGCAAACTTTGTATATGCAGTTCCATCAACAATCCAAAATTCTTAAAACTCAGAGAGAACTGTCAAAATGACATAAAACTACAGAATATGAGACTGACTCACAATCATAGGCTAAGTACCCCAATGGAATCAGATATAGGCAATTCCTCAAAGCCACCAATGCAGTTCTTTTACCAGAAGCATCAGCAAGAGAGAACATCCTAAACCTGAAAACAAAGCAAAAGAAAGAAGAATCAGGGGGGGAACACACGAAGACATAAACCAAGTGAATTTCAATACATCTTCCATTGGCATGACCCGCATATAGAAGGTTCTCATACCAGCTGTGGAAAATATATATCTGGCTAATAAAATTTATCGCACCATTTAATGAAATATTTCGATGCATGACATCAATAGCACTACTGCATTAATAAGTGAAGATATTGAGTTTATCACTATGCCATCTTTTGCTGATTCTTAGTTGGAAACTTGTTCCATCGGTAGTCCTATATCATTATGGGTGTAAGACACAAGGAGGAGCACAAATATGTAAGATGCATGAAGAGTATTCATGCAAACAACTTCGCAACACTCCCAGTTGAAAGATGAAGTGACACATGTGCAACTGTCAAAAAAATTTGGACCATGCCTCTGAAAACCAGGACAAAGATAAAGGGGCAAAGTGATTGCATAATACTTTTGTTAATTTTCCCATTGTTCTCCTTGATGGGATGTTTCTTGAAATTCTAACTCATTTAAGGTAAGAGAAAAGGAGAGGTAAAATGGGAATGTTGCATTACTTTTTTTTGGAAATTTTTCAAAATTGACAATCTTTATGGGACATCCCAAAATGAAAAACAGGACCATCTTTGCGGGACGGAGGGACTATTATGAAATTCAGATACAGCCATGTGTATATTACCCTCCGGCAGCATAATCACTGCGACACAAATATGCAAGGGCCATAAAATGAGGTATTTGCCAAAAATAGAGAGCAGCAGGTAGAACCATTCCATTGAGTGAAACCTGGCCAGAAGCTGCAACCCACCTAAAGGAAACAGAAAACAGGCATTAGCATGTCACATTGAACACGAAGCAAGTGGCTGTCTATTTTTCTTTATCAGCGCCAAGAAAAGTATAGTAAACCAAACATAAGATAAATATACATCCATAGCCAATGGCTAAAGATGTGGCAAATGTGTGTATGCATTGTGATTACTTATAGTACTTATAGCACACATACGAACCCAGACATGGGATACAAGGGCAAGTCGTTTTCCCAAAAGATGGGAATTGGGATAGTGACAGTAGGGACACGTTGAATAAAAATCCATTCAACTACATCGAAAACATTATCTTCATCAAACTAGGGAAGAAAACACATATTGTAGTATAAGGGTAAAAATGTCAGACGTGTAACTAAAGAAGTATACAAGAACGACGCAGCCATGCCCCATGGTAGGTTTGACTTGGCCCTAACATTTTGAAATAATCTTGCGACTCCTAACGTGTCCCCAACATGTCCTAGTTTGTCCCCAGTGTGCACGACTACAAAGTACAATAAAAAAAATTGGACAAGCACTGTTCGCTTCCAACAAGTGTCCAAAATGGATACTTAAGGCTGGAAGGCGTGTCCATGCTTCTTAGCTGGTGCTCAAAATGGTCAAAAGGGCAAATTCCAATGCACTTAACAAAGCTAAGTTAGCATAATTTACTAGAAGGCTCAAGATAACCTTCCTAAGTTCAAGGAGGAAGGTAAGTTCTTGCATGATTTCGAAAAGATACAGCTATCAATAACCTCCATAGTAATATCTTTAGTCTATCTTGTTTTATGACTATAATTCTTTCAATTTCTGGGTTGAAACCTTTTTTCCTGATGGTATATACTGGAAGAACTGAAAGTTAACACAAACCTGTACCACAATTGAAAACAATCCACTACTGACAAACGTGGCAATTTTTTTCAAGCTTTTTTACGTCATTAAAGGATTTCTTCCCATATATAGTCTTCTTTTTTTTTTTAACATTTTTGGTACAACCAAAGCAAAGCTTACAACTACATTGGGGGTGTTTTCTGCAGCTTAAGCCGCAACATTCGACTTTTTCTATCTCGAGCTTTTGCTTCCAGCTTATGGACCAGAAGCAACTTCAAAAACTGGGAAAATTTTCTTTTTCAGGAGATCCATTTCAATGCTTTTTGACTTCTGCTTTTAAATAATCGGCTTCTGTCATACGTTGGAGCACACCCAGGTATCTAAGACTGACTCCACGCGCCCAAAACCGAGATACACTTTGTCACTCCACAACAGAGCAAAAGAACACCACCACTATCAAAAGAGAGGAAAAAATCACTGACAGAAAAGACGTCAGAGCTAATACAACTACAAAAGCTTCAAGATCTTGGACGAGATACTATTATACTAACAGCAGTCCCCTCAATCAATCTCCAAGAGCTTTATCCAATATCTGAAAATCAATTTCTTGTGGTTTCTCAACCCAAGATTAACCAGAAAATACTAGTCAAAGCCCATCCAAACGAGGATGTAGCTGCACATTCAGCATTGTCATCAATTCAAGACATGGAGCACATTGCAAGAGCTTCACAATTCTTTGAACGACTCAACGACATAAAACAGAACTCTCGATTCCAACATAATAACATTCATTTGTGTGCCATTGCACCTCCAGAATCTCAGTCGTAGGACACAACTGTTGAGGTGCCATGAGCATGGATGATGGCAAATATACAAATTCACTAGCCAAGGTTGAAAAATTCCATCCCAGACCATTAATTCAAGCATTGCAAAATGTCTCTTTGCAAACAAACAAAGACATAAATTGTTGATAGGATGCCAAGATCTATAAAAACAAAAGCATTATCATCTGACATTGACATCGATAGGAAATTTGACTAAATCCACCGTGGTCAAAGCCATTGCAAAAGAGATTGGGAAAACATGCAAAACAGAAAGCCAGAATAAAGTGCCAAGGGTACAGGCATATGAAGTTACCCGAGAAGGGGAGGAATAGCACCAACAACAGCTCCAACCCACGTATTTACTGGATGTATCTGCTTTAGAGGAGTGTATACAAATGCATACAGAAACAGATTAGAAGCTGCAAGCCCAGCCGCCAACATATTAGCCTGCAAAAACCTTGCCGTTGGAGTTTCAACATTAGTCCCTCTTCGTGTAAATGCCAACATTGAAAGTTAAATAATACGAAAATAACTCGAGAATTTGTCAAAGCGGAAGAATAAAGGTAGTGAAGTTATTCAGCCACCTGGCATGCCAACAAAGCCGTGCCAGCTGCACCAACGGAAGATGCCCAGCTGACCGCATGAGGTAAGGTAATACGTGCAGAAGGCAGTGGTCTATTCTTTGTTCTGTTCATCTTGGCATCATTATTTATCTCAAATACCTAACACAGAAGGACAGAAAAAACAATTCAAAGTCTGCCATATCAAGAAAAGGAAGAGAACACATTTCATTCTTTAACACCCAGATTGATGCTAAATATTACAGTTATGAAATGATTTACTTCCTTTTCTTCTTTTCTCGTCAATCCATCTACTCAGAGAGGATCTTGAAAGAAAGAAAAAAACATTGAAAAATATAAACGTTGAGTTGTTGACGGTCAACACCTAAAACGAAACAAGAGATGCAATGAAGCATTCTTTTGTAACAGACAATCTAGCATAGGAGTCTGTTTAATATGGTGACACAGATTTTGTCAAGCAGAATAATACAAGATTTCCCATTCCATTTCCTTAATACTGAACGTACTGAAAGCTGTATGCTCGCCAAGATGATTTTATGACATTGAGAGGACAACAAATTCAAATTCTTCATCTTATTATATTATTGATTCACTTATAGACAAAGGTTTAAAAGCCAAAAAGGAATGCTTTAAAAAGTGGCAAAAAGGACCGGATTCTGGAAAATTTCCAGCGTTACAAGCAGGCTAACAAGGAAGCTAAGAAAACCGTTATGGAGGCTAAGTTGAGAGCCTATGAGGATTTCTACGCTAGACTCGGTAGTAAAAATGGAGAAACGAATATCTATAAACTCGCCAAGCTGAGAGAAAGGAAAGCTAGAGACTTCTCTCAAGTGAAGTGTATAAAAGGTAGCAATTCGGTGGTATTGGTGAAAGATGAGGAGATCAAGGATAGGTGGAAGACGTATTTCGAGAAGTTGTTAAACGAGAAACATGAAGGAGGCTTTGGTGAGGAGGAAGTTGATGTTCCTAGCGAGAGAATAAAATATGATTTCTATCAGAGGATACAAAAGTCTGAAGTGGCCAAGGCTTTGAAGAGGATGAAACCGGGTAGGGCCTTAGGACCAGATGGTATCCCTATTGAAGTGTGGAAAAGCCTAGGTGACTCGGAAGTGACTTGGTTGATAAAGTTGTTCAACAAGATTATTTTATATAGGAGGATGCCCGACGAATGGAGGAGTACCTTAGTACCTATCTATAAGAATAAATGAGATATTCAAAGTTGCAACAATTATAGAGGTATTAAGTTGATGAGTCATACGATGAAGTTGTGGGAAAGAGTTATTGAACATCGATTGAGGATGGTGACTATGGTGTCGGAGACACAGTTTTGGGTCATGCCTACGAGATCGACCATGGAAGCTATTTACCTACTAAGAAGAGTGGTAGAAAAACACAGGTCAACGAAGAAGGATCTCCATATGGTTTTCATAAACCTAGAAAAGACTTATGATAGGGTGCCTCAAGACATTATATGGTGGGTTCTGGAGAGAGAGGGAGTGACCAAAGGGTATATCGATGTGGTTAGAGACATGTATGAATGCGCCGTCACTGCCATTAGATCACTAGCAGGGGAAATGAGTGTATTTCCCATCACAATAGGATTGCACCAAGGGTCGGCCTTGAGCCCGTACCTTTTCGCCTTAGTTATGGATGAAATGACTAAATAGATTCAAGAGGATATTCCATGGTGTATGTTGTTTGCAGATGATATTGTCCTTGTAGATGAAACTGCTAGTGGTGTTAATACTAAATTAGAAATTTGGCGGAAAGCATTAGAGTCTAAGGGCTTGTGGATAAATCGAAGTAAAACTGAGTATATGGTTTGCAAGTTTAGTGGTACCAGAAGTGCGTACGAAGAAAGAGTGATGATTCAAGACCAAAAGATACCAAAGAGTGACCATTTTAAGTATTTAGGCTCTATTATTAGTCAAGATGAAGAGATTGTAGATGACGTGACCCATAGGATCCAAGTGGGGTGGTTCAAGTGGAGAAGCGCTACTGGTGTACTGTGTGACAAGAGGGTACCTACAAAATTGAAGGGAAAATTCTATAGAACGGCCATAAAACCAGCGATACTTTACAGGACAGAATGCTGGCCTATTAAGAAACAACAGGTGAACAAGATAAGTGTAGCAAAAATGAGAATGTTGAGGTGGATGTGTGGTAAGACTAGACGAGATAGGATTAGAAATGAAACAGTCCGCGAGATGGTACCTATAAAGGAGAAGTTGAGGGAAAATAGGCTTAGGTGGTTTGGGCATGTCTATCGTAGACCAGCGGATGCAGTAGTTAAGTGAGTGGATAGGATAGCTTTGGGTAGCAACGCTCCGGGGAGGGGAAGACCCAAATTGACATTAGATGCGGTAGTGCACAAGGATTGAGTCTACTAGGTCTAAGTGAGCAAGCAGTACATTCATGTTGCCGACCACAATTGATTTGGGACATAAGACTCGGTTTGGTTTGGTTTGGGTTACTTCTAGACAAAGGTTTCTCTCTCCCTGCAACCTCAAAATAACTATGAGAAGAAGGAATCAAAAGAACGATTGGTTTATCAAGCACCTTGCTCATATGATGGGGCGAATCTCACCAAAGTTGTAGATTCGATTGATCGATATATGTCTATATCGCATCTCTTAAAAAGAAACCTATCATTGCGAATTTCATTTGGAATTTAATGCGTGGAATTTTGACTGAATATTTGAATTATGATTCACAATTTGAAATCAGTTATGAAGCAAATTATTGATGGTACCTCGGTAAGAGCTAGTGTGGTATTCAAAGAGTCATTCCTTTATCTGTTACAAATCCAAATGACATGTGTCCAGGAAAGTAAATGAGAGTAGAAGTCCATCTAAAAGAGTAGCATAATCAGAATTTTCACAAATCCAAAATTTCCCTTTCGAAATCTTGACTACAACAAAGACTGGAGTTTTGGGCCTTTTGGCAATTGTGACTTGAATGAATATACTTTCCCAGCTCCAACTTGAGAAAAAGAAAGCACATACTAGGTACAAGATGTGAAGACCAAAAGATTAAAGAAATGCAAGGCATGGTTCCTGAAACATTAGCATCTTTAGCTGTATAAGCTTGAGGGAAAGCAAGATGAAATAAATAAATACTAAAGAAAAAAGGACAAAAAGATGTCAAATGATGTAGAACTTCAACAGTAAAATAAATCAAAGAAACATTTATCTGATTGACCCATAGCAAACCTGATTTAAGGAGTTAGCAGATGCTGCAACCATCATGGTGCCAGCACAGGTGCAACAAAGCCCCACATAATCAATTGCACTGCCACTCCCAAGAACATATCCAGCCCCAGAAGTAGCAACCACAAGCATGCTGGAGAGAATGTATAACACAAGGTAAGATGCAGAAGGTCAAACAATTCCACACATCCCAGCAAAGACTCCAAAGCAGGGAAGGAGGAATATGACACAGAGCAAGATGAACAGATTTTGAAGTGCATTTACAGAAATAAACTCTATAATGATTTCAGTCAAATATCGTGCCAGCAGAGCCATTAGAATAATTACAGGATAATATTGAGATTATGTCAACATTAACTTCATAAAAGTGACGAAAAGCTGGAAGCACTAGATGTTATTCCACTTCTCAGCTCTATCAACATATATATAGTGTATCATTAGGCGCAGATGTTATAGTGCACTTTTATAGCAATTAGATAGTGGCGCAGGTTGTTAGTGAGAAAAAAATGCCACCCCATTATACACAAGAAGCAAGAAAGTTCAGTTTTTAAACCTATGAATAATCTCTATGCTTTGACACATTGTTCTATTTGAAATCCATATCACATTCTCTTGATGCATCTACTTAGTTTGGGCCTATGTAGCACGAAACTGACACGGATACGGATATGGACACGGGACATGAAAAATTCTAAAAATGGGCACGGACACGGACACGGACAAGGCGGGGACATGGCAAAAATAAATAAATAAATAATTAATTATATATGAAAATATATCATATATGACATGCAGTAACAAATTTTATGCATAGATAAATACACTTTTCTTTTGATATGTAAGGAATCTATATTGTTATATACATACAAGTATATATATTGGTACACGCGCATATATGTAAGATATACACCACAAAGCAACAAAAATATATATATGAGTACATACATATGTACATATATATAAATATACACAGCGAGAGAGAGTGTATATATGGGACACGCGTGTCCATGCCGTGTCTCCCGCGTGTCCCCCTCCAAAAAATAATTTAATTTAAGGGACACGCCACGGAGTGTCCAATAAGTGTCCCCGCGTCGGACATGCGTGTCTCTGTATCCGATACGTGGACATGGCGACCTCTAGAAGTGTCGGTGCTTCATAGGTTTGGTGCTCTTATGAAGACAGCGTTTTGGTTTTTCGAAGCTAATGACTCAAACCCCTTGCTTATTCTTACGTGGCAATTTCTTGCTTGTATGCCTGGATGTTGCTCATAGATGATATCTCTAGAGTAAGAAGAAAACTATCGAGGACTGTCTCAGTAAGTTAGAGAATAATTTTAAAACTAACTGTCCAAGCTCCTGAAGTCCCAAATGGAAACAAGCAAATCCTCCAAAGCCTCTGCCAAATTTTTTTAGGTTAAACATAAAGTGGATACCACCTTAGCACAACAACATTAAGGGTGCGTTTGGTAACGTTTTTGTTTCTTATTTTTTGTTTTTGTTTTCATTTTTTTTGAAAACTAAAATCAAAAATGTGTTTGGTAATTTATTTATGTTTTTTGTTTATTAAAAACGTTTTCAAAATTTCTGAAAATTTTCAAAACATGAAAAAGGTGTTTTGCATTGTTTTTTAAACAGGCCCGTTTTAAAAAAATCCCCAACTTTTGAAGCCCGTCATTCTCCCATGTTGCCTGTCATTCTCCCATCGTATTCTCACGCTTCTCTCCAGTCCTGGACCTGGTAAGCTCCTCTCTCTCTCTCTCTCATCTATGCCCCCCCCTCTCTCTCTCTCTCTCTCTCTCTCTCTCTCTCTCTCTCGCATCTAGAGCTCTCTCTCTGTCTGTCGTTTACAATCTCACTGTCTAGGTACGAGTTTGAATGATTGAATCTGTGTAGAACTTCATTCAATTTGTGTAGAAATTCTTTACCTCCTGGTTGGGTTTTACTTGATTCATAGATTGAATGCAATCTGGTAGTTGAAATTGTCTTGGGTAGTGCTTTTCTAGTAATAATTAGATGGTGTGTACAGATTGGGGTATTACGTGTTTGATGAAATGTCTGAGACATTGGGATGCCTTCTGGAAAAATATTGACTAGTACTAGTAAATACTCGGAAGAACAGCAAGGAACCCTTTTTATTTTGATCCCTCCATAATTTTCGTTATTCCTCTCAGTTAATAGTGAGTACTTGAAAGAACCTACAGTTATAGTTTCATGGGTTCTTCTGCTCCTCAGATTTGAGATATTGTAGAGACATGAAAAATGCTCAATGCAAAAGTTTAACGATGCGGCATATTCTTTGTTCTCCTTGTTAAAACTGTGCATGATTATCCCCGCTAAAGCTGTAGATTAGACTCAAACGTATTCTGATTGTTAACGGCGAATGAGAATCTTGAATGGACTTATGGATATTTTGCTTTTATAGAGCACACGTATATTTTTCCTTGATGAACCAATGAAGGTGAACTCATTACATTACTTCTACGGTCCTTTCCTATCGCAGTGTAAATGGTAAAAATCTAGCTGTACACGGAATTCCGATTTGGGATTCTGAGCTATGCAGCTGTGAATGTCAGCTGCTGAGTCTCTATTTTGAGCTACCAATTCTATTTGTTCAAGTCATGGATTATGTACTGCCATATGTGCTGTCATGGATTCTCTTGCTGCTCACATATTGCTACTGCCAATTCTATACTGCTGCTACTCTTACTCATATGCCAATTATAACAGGAAATGGAACATAATGATGTTGTGGAGGTTAGTGGAGCCAGTAGCGACGTATGGGCAACTAGAGATGAGAAAATCTTCATTCAAAGGTCAAGTCCAAGGGTAAAAGAAAGAAGAGAGAGTCATTTGCAGCAAACATTTCTAGTGCCTTGAGCCAATTTGCTGAAAATGGAAAGAGAAGGGTTGATGTATTGGAAAAACAATTGCATAGCTCCCTTCCCGGTTATAACGGAGTGAGTGGAAGTGCGTCCATAGGAGAAATGGGACTTGGTCCTCTTGCTGCTGGGATGGCACAATGCCAAGCATTGCTTAACAGTATGGAGGACTTGGATGAAGATTCATACTATAAAGTTTTGGAGAAGCTGCATGGTGATATTCTTTGGAGGCAAATGTTCATGGATATGCCTGAGGAAAGGAGACTCGCTTGGATCAAAAGGCTTTAGACACGCTAGTTACCAAAATAGCTTTGTTTTGCTTATATTTTATTTGCTCTCTGTAACGAATTGATCAGAAGGTCAGTATAATTGGTTCCAAGTTCCAAGTTTGATATCTGAAAGTGTAGTTGTCTGTGTCATTGAATTGTATCATTGAATTCATGTTTGTTGGTTATCTACCTTCTTGTGAGAGCATGTTCACGATGTGATCTAGCTTTGGATATGAATGACTAGCTTTGGATATGAATGAAAAGCATTTATAAGGTCAGTAGTTCATCATAATAAGGCAATTCAATTTGAAGAATGACAAAAATAAAAATAAAAAATGATGTTACCAAACATGTTTTATGTTGTTTTCATTTTCTACAGTTTACAGAAATTTTATTACCAAACATGTTTTTTTTGTTTTTGTTTTTAAAAACAATAAACATGATTCTACTTTTAGTTTTTTAGAAACAAAAAACATAAAACAAAAACGTTACCAAACGCCCGCTAAGTATTTTGGTAAAATTACAGATGAGAGTGAGAAATTCCTTGGCTAAAAAGGGGATGAACCAGACATTAGTTAGATTTGTAGATACTACTTAATCTGCAATTTAAGAAGTGGCAAACTTAAAAACTGCTAGCAACGGCAAACCTTCGTCAAATATAAAGTTGCTACTTTCAATTCATGCAATATGGTCTGCAAGATAGACGGATGCTGACCGATTTTTTTTAAGCAACAGGGTTAACTTAAATATTTTATTTTTTAGGTTTTAAGTACATATTAATAGGACTAATGTCTCACGATTCAGAGAAGTCCAAGATGTGAAAACTTAGTGCATTTCTTAAGGCCTGCAACTGCATTTCACTTTCCAACTGAGATTGTTTTGATGGTACATAAAAATAGAATTTTTATTTTTTATTTATTTATTTATTTATTTATTTTTTTCAGTATGTGCTTGAATTTCTGGGTTACATAACCTATACTTGACACGTACACAATAACGCATCAACAATAGGACACGTCTCCCCCGTTTACTATGTTTACCCTCAGTGTTAACTCTTGCTACAAGATAATTTGACAACTAGTTGCACCAACTCAAAACACTCCCAGCATTGAATACATGTTTGGTCACAGGAAACAATTCACCGAACTACTCATTATACTTCTTTCTCAAACATTAGGCGGTTCTCCCCACGCGGCGTTCTTTCTTAAATGCATCTTGAAAGCCTTACATCACCACTATTATCAAATGCACAAGGAAGTTAAGGTGGGAAGAAAAACCCAACTTCATTTTCCACGCTTCTAGATGTCTAGCTGCCACTTTTCTTTTAATCTATTTTGATTCACTTTGTCAACTTTAGCTTTACATTAGGTCACTCACCTTCCTCTTTTCCTTCTCTTTTCATTTCTATCTTCCTCCTGACCATTCCTTGAAATTCTCGACAAAGCTACAACATCATCTAGACATCTAAACACCGGAATACCTAGCCTGCCAAATAAAAGACCGAAAATCCTAACTAATCCTTCTCAAATAGCATTGCCTTTCTTATCCTCATCCGGTTTCTGTTAATAGTACTACAAAATCCAACCTCGTATCATGGTTTTCCAAACTCACCCGCTGCTTTTGTCGTTTCTAGTTTCTTGGAATTCCCTCGAACAATAAATAAAAGATCATTCATAATCCAGTAAATCAAAAGTCAAAATCCAATGCAACAAATCAAAATCTCAAACATATTCAAAATTCATATAGGAATTAAACTCGTCCAAAGATCCTAACCTCAGCCGAGCCTTCGATAGCTCCCAATAACACCGCCCGTAATGCCGAGCCACGTCCACCACATCCCTCGCCCTCGTCGCCACATCGATTGCTGCAGCGGAAGAGGCGAATCGGGATGACTGAATTGGATCGAGTTTTGGAAACCCTAGTTTGAGATCGTCAGTAGGCAAAGTTGAGTGAGACAGCGATCTCTCGAAGGCATAGTTAGCAGAGGAGATTGCTGAGGAAAGGAAGGAGGAGCTGGAGTTGGGGTTTGAGGAGGTGAGGAGTTTACAAGACAAACTCAACGAGTTTCTTCTCCACATATCGATGTGAGTAGGGAATTTGAATTTACCCCCAAAAAATAGTAGGGAATTCGAGGGGAGAGAGAGAGAGAGATGGGGTTTTTCAGAAGAAAGTAGCCATGGAATAGAAGTTGAGAACAAGCCAGAGAGTGGAAAATAGAAAACAGCGGACGCCTTCCCCGACTAGATTAAGGGCCAATTAACAGATTTGCGTTTTTTTTATAATTTAATTAAAAAAATGTGATTTTTTTAATTTTATCTCCGAACTACGTGAAAACGTGTTTAACAAACACGTTTTTTAGAAAATGTGATTACCAAACACGCTTTCACAGTGGATTAAGACGAATTAAACCAGAAAATTAAATTAATCCTAATTCAGCTTGAAGTGTGTTTGACAAACACATTTTCAGATTGAATTTTTATTTTTATTTTTGGATAAAAGTCTTTAGAATTTTTAACCCCACCAATAAACTCCTTAACAAGTAGATCAAAAAAAAAAAAAAGCAAAATGGGGACCCCTTTACTACATGGCCGTGTCATTGTATAATGTCGTCGACACTATAATTGATACATACTTTTTCAGCCTTATTCAAGGCATGTGTGGAATCCAAAGCTCTTTTAGACAAAATATTACTCCCTCCGTCCCTTTTTAAGTGTGTTACCTAGGAATTTCAACTATTTTTCTCCCACATCAACTTTACAACTTTTACATCTACTTTCTATTACTTACCCTTATCAATGTAATACTAATACACACTAACTTTTTAAAAAGGAATCTACTTTTAAGGGCAAAATAGGAAATGTACCACTAACTTTTCAAAACACACACTTATTAAGGAACAGCCCAAAATGGAAATGTACACACTATAAAAGGGACGGAGGGAGTAACTATTTTGCTTCCAAAAAATCTCAATCCGGTGGCTAGGAAATAAAAAATATTAAATATTTTGTCTAAAAGGGCACCTCAACTATTTTCAATTTGTATCATTTAATAAAACAAATTTATTAAATTTTAAAAAACAGATCAATATAACTCAGTATTTTTGGATTCTCTCATAACGACTTGTCAAAATCATGATGTATATACATGTCAGTCATTTATGAATGTGGCCACTTGTCCTATTAATTAATACTGACCTATTAGGCAAGTTAGAATGACATGACAAGTCATTGGTAGTCGTACACCCTGGAGGCGGCTACAGATGAGACTTTGGCCCGGAACATTCAGGAGTTTCCGGACCTGGCGGTGTTAGTAGGTGGGTCCTCGGCTCAGTAGAGAGAGCAGGAGGAGGTTAGGGATGAGGGTGTAGTGATTGGCGAGGTGAGGGTTTCCGTGGTAGCAGCAGTTAGGGCTTCTCTGAGGGACAGGCTCCCTTTTACTCCGGAGACTTACGTGCCGCAGACGCACTTCTTTGCACCGTCCGGGTGCGAGGTGTACGAGCCACTATTGGCTTTCTACCCAGACTCACAGATTCTGCGGGACCCACAGACACACATTTCAAGGAGGCCTCTGGTATGCATCTTCATTTGTGTTTTTCCTTTGGATATGATATTGCTGCTTTGCGCTGAATGAACTTGTTTGTTGTCCTTGAAACAGGTGGATCGGCCCATGCTGGGATATGGAGGGCCGTCAAATTGCTTGGCGTTGTACGACGGGTTGCCACAGGGGGTGAGGGATTTGGTAGACAGATCTGGCTTTCTATCTTTCATACGGACACTACTGCCGACATACTCTGACCGGTTTTTAGTGAGGGCTTTGATAGAGCATTGGTGGGCTTGAGGGTTGGTGGAGACCCGATTCCCTTTGACTCTGAGCTGTACCTGGACCGTGCCGCGATGCGGCATTATTTGGGTAGGGAGTTTGGTGGCGTGCCTTCCGTGCGGGTGGATCGCTTGCTCTTTTTTTTTTTTGGATAGCTGACTTTTGAAAACTTGCAGGTGTGGGCCTATTAGGTATTTGGAGTTCCGGCTCCAAGGAACACTCATGATCCACATGATGTGTTTCCGCGGGCGCTGAAGTGGACACAGAGTCATGTAAGGGAAGGCGGATTGAGACACTCATGATCCGTCTGGCGGGGTGCTAGTTGAGAGGTGCTTGCGACCAAAGAGTGTATCTCGAAGTGCCTAACCCCAAGCGTAGGGCTATGAAGTCGATTGCAAGTATATAACTCGGATAGTCTGAGGTCGAATCCACAGAGAACGGTTTTATGGAGAAAAATAGCTTATCGATCTAAATGGTGATTTTTTAGCTGTAGGTAGCCAACCCTTTCGTTTCTTGGTTTGTTGGTGATTTTAGAACTAAAGATTTAAATTAAAGACTGAAAATAAAAGGTTGCTTGAAAATAAAATAAGAGGTCCGGGCTAAGGTTC
>JAXBDA010007765.1:0-16647 GCA_036023075.1 Gaultheria prostrata
AGAGCGACATTGAGAAACAGACACAGATAGAGAGATCAAAACGATGTCATGAGAATTCGTCATAAATGAACAGATCCAAAATCATCGTCAAAAAATTGAAATCATACAGCTCAGAGAGAGAGAGACAAAGATCAATCGCAAAGAGAGACGAACAGCTCACGAAATAAAAATCAAAATCGAAATCACAGACTGTTTACCGATCACAAAATAGACGTAGATCGCTGACACTGAGAATGATCCAACGATATCTCTGATTCACGAACAGAATGAAATCGAGAGAGAGCGAGATTGACGCGCGATCTCTAGAGAGAAGTAGAAATCGCCGCCAACAGATCGAACAATTTAGAGAGAGAAGAAGATACTTTGAAATATAGACGTTATATAGTACACGGGGCATTATTGTCCATGAGAGGACTGACGAGCTCAAAACTCTTCTAAGACTGGACACGCCCAATCTAAAAAAGATTAGCTGGACTAAACAGCCCACTGGACCCGAACCCTTGGACCCTAGCCCAATAAGCCGTTTAGTTATCCCATGGAATAACCTTAGGCCATTGTGGATGCTCTAAATAGTCACTCCACGGTGGTGAATGATTCAAAGCCCATGTTCATAGCCTAGTAGTCTAGCCCAATAACAAATGAAGCCCATGTTCATAGCCTACTTCTCCCAAAACCCAAGCCCATGTTCATATGGCCCAATAATAAACAAGACCCATCTTCATCCTCGTAGCCTAGTCGCCCGAAGGCTCGACGTCTCAGACCCTCAACTCCGTCTCTCTCTGTGTACAAAATGGAAGACATAGAGGATCTGCTGGTTGGGAGCGGCGGAGCTCCGCCGGGGTTCCGGTTGCCGGTACCGGCATCCGTCGGCGTTAATCCAAAGAAGAAAAACAAGCAGCAGCAGCCAAAAAACTACGCAATCCAAAGCTCACTCTCTGGCCCTATCTCTCCCAAAATCCCTGGCACTGAGGTTCCATCTCTCTCTCTCTCTCTCTCTCGGTAATCTCGTACCTGACGAATTTTTCATTCTCTGTTTTGTAAATCACGCAGATTATATACATGAAGACATTTGGGTGTTCACATAACCAAGTGAGTTATCTGTTTAACTATTCCTCTCCCCGCGATAGGATATCAGTCTATAAATAAGTTCATGTGGGCTTTGCTCCAGCTTTAATTGGGCGATTAGTGGACAATGGATTAGTGCTAAGGAACCAAGCTACTTGAGTTTGAGCTCGTATTCATTTGTTAAAAGCTTGTTCAAGATCAATTTGTTACATGAACAAACAAATCTTGAGCATTTTTTTAAAAACTCAGTTAAATTTTCAAACCAAGCTTGAACAAGTTACTTGCATACAAAATTCAAGCTATTCAAGATCAGCTCATGTTCAGCTTGTTAAAACTGGTTTGAGAGCGACCCATCTCCTAAACAAGCTTGACCAACTGGTATGCTCGGCTCGTTTGGCTCCTTTATCACCCTGACTCTTTGCGTAAGGATATATAGTATAAATAACTGCATAGAAGTGTAGAGTGTGCAGAGTATGGAGATACTCAATTGTCTGTTTTGCTGATATCTGTACTTTAGTTTGAGCACCAGGCTCATCATTTTAGGACAATGATAGAAACATTTTGAGAGTACATTCATTTTCTTATTGTAGATTTTGTATTTTTGTTTCCTCCGGTTTTGTTGTCAGAGTGACAGCGAATATATGGCGGGTCAGCTTTCAGCATTTGGTTATGCAATGAGTGACAATCCTGAGGAGGCAGACCTGTGGCTGATAAATACGTGAGGATCAGTTTAACTTTTCTTTTCCATTTTCTGTTTTCCTCCCTGTTTAAAAGTGTGGCTATGTTTCTCTTATGTGATTGATATCTTGTATCGGAGAAGCTAGTTGAGCTTTTCTTCTGTGATTAACACATTAGCGGGGTTATGAGGCAGGACTTAGAAGCAACAGGTAAACCCAAAGTTACAATTGCCCAGGGGTTCTAATTGTAATGCTTTTGGTAGTTCTGTGATGTGCATTGATTGTGGGCAATCACAATTTGCAACTATGATTCACAAGGAAAGTTTTTGATATCCTTCCTTAGTTCTGTTACATGCATCGATATCTTTCAACCAATATCAATGACCTTTCTTTACCCCTTGTAGTTGGTGCAGGGCGGGTTACTTGAGTATATTCCATTATGCTCAGTTTGCTTGAGTTCTTTTGGTCTTAAATTTGATGGTTGGTTATATCAACTCATATCCATGCTTTAACGTTTTTTTTGGGGGGAACATTTCGAACCTTAAATTAAATCTTTTGCTTACCATGTTTGTATTTTGAAGATTGGTTGACGGATGTGCTAGATAGATAAGTGAATCCACGTATCTCTACATACGTCCCAGCCCTTCTTGCAAAATTACGTAAATACATACCCGTTTATGTTTGTTTACCTCGACATCTCATTCTCTATTTCATTGGTGATTTACCATCTGATTCTTGTATGCTGGATTTGATGGATTGTCTATCACGTGAGCTGACATGGTTGCAAGTGTCCTGTATCTTCTCCCATAATTTATGAGCTTCAGCTTCTTAGTCATGCACTACAAGCGACATTTTACAAGCTGAGCTGCTGGTCATTCTTGTTAAAAAAAATATCCTGCATACTTCATTAGATCAGATGAGCTAAAACTTGCTTGGGTTCTATAGTGATAATCTTCAACATTAGGTGATGAAGATGTTGTCTATATACTGATAGCCATATGATGATGTAGATGCACTGTGAAGTCCCCAAGTCAGTCTGCAATGGATACTCTGATATCGAAATGTAGAAGTGCGAAAAAACCCTTGGTGGTGGCAGGATGTGTGCCTCAAGGAAGTCGTGATTTGAAAGAGCTAGAAGGGGTCAGCGTAGTTGGTGTCCAACAAATTGACCGTGTGGTTGAAGTTGTAGAAGAAACTCTGAAAGGTCATGAGGTGCGGCTTTTGAACCGGAAGACATTACCAGCCCTTGATCTACCAAAGGTGCAAAGCTTATGTATTTTTCGCCATACCTCTGTCCCTTTAAACTACATACTCTCTCCATCCCTTTTTTCTTTCCATTTAGTCAGCGTTGCATCTTGGCCTTCATATGATCAGGACAGTAGAAATACTGTATTTTCGCGTGATAAAAATTCAAAAAAACATTCTGCCATGTAAAAGATATCATAGATCTTGTGTACAAAATTTGAGATTTCTGAAAGAGTGTTAACGGACAAATAAAATGGGACGGAGAGAGTATTATGTTTGTTCTTGCAAATGTTTTCTTCTGTTGGCAACTGTTTTCTTCTGTTGGCAACTGTTTTGGAGGAGGAATTGTTATCTATTCTTCTCATGTGTTTAACTTACTTATTACTCGCACAGGTGAGAAAGAACAAATTTGTTGAAATTCTTCCTATAAATGTTGGTTGTCTAGGTGCTTGCACTTATTGCAAGACCAAGCATGCCCGTGGTCATTTAGGAAGCTATACGGTTGACAGCCTTGTAAGTGCTTTACTACCACTGCATGGGTTCCTCATATTAACTTCTATTTACTGGCCACTTTTTTTAAAAAAATTAACTTTTCAGGTAGCACGTGTCAAAACTGTTGTAACTGATGGAGTCAAGGAGATTTGGTTGAGTAGTGAAGACACTGGAGCATATGGTAATTTTAGTGCTGTTTTTGTGGTACTATCAATGTGCTAAGTTTTCAACTACGTTGAGGGGACAAAAACTTCAGATTTCTGGTTTCGACATCTTTTGAATTCAGGTCTGTTTTTGCAATGATGAAAAGAACAGCAGCATTATCAAGTTAATGTAAGATTGGAAAATTTGCAGGCCGTGACATTGGTGCGAATCTTCCAATGCTATTGAAGGCTATTGTTGCAGAGCTTCCCTCAGATGGAAGCACAATGCTTCGCGTTGGCATGACTAATCCTCCTTACATTCTTGAGCACTTAAAGGAGATTGCAGATGTTCTTTGTCACCCTTGTGTTTACTCTTTCCTTCACGTACCTGTCCAATCTGGGAGTGACAGAGTCTTGAGTGTATGCTGTTTTGAACCAGCTTTTAGTTTGGTGATGACATCTCTCTCTCTCTCTCTCTCTTGATTCTGTTGTTATATAATGGTTTCCCTTTGTATGATGTTGGTGTTCAGGCAATGAATCGGGAGTACACTGTAAGCGAGTTCAGGAAGGTAGTAGACACATTGACTGAACTAGTCCCTGGGATGCAAATTGCAACTGATATAATCTGCGGATTCCCTGGTTAGTAGGGATATTATCCACCATCTTATGGTCATGCTCTATCTAATTATTGCGTCTGGACATTTGATATAATATCACCCCATTCATCTTGCAAGGGGATAGTTTAATTTTGCTATTTACTTTATGAAGTTCCTTCATTTAGGAATTTTCGATCATAATGTTATCAAATTGATTGATTAGAAAGATTCTGTTGTTAATTGTTTAGGGTGTCTTAGGTAATGTTTAAAGTTTTCTGATTTCTGAAAGAAAGAGAGACTGTAAGAGTGACACTTTACTGCAAAATTGGGAATAATTGTCCAAGGTTGAGGGAGCGTCACGTGAGGTGGGGGTCGAGATCACTGAATGCGGGGTGCATCATTTTTTCTCTGCTTCTGAGAGTTGAATTCCGCCTGCCCGTGTGATAAGTACTGCAGTTACTGTAGTTCAGTAGTACTAGAGTGGCTGCTGGTAGATGTTTTTAAACACATGAATTTTTGAAAATTTTGCTAATGTTCACACTAGACCAAACAAATATACTACCTAAGAAATTCCTTAAAGCTGTTTACAGAAAATCGAAACACTAAGAAACTGTGAAAATATTACATATTGGTTCATTAGTTGTGAGTTGACAGTTAGTTATGCATATTATAATTGTTTCTTGTGTCTCAGGTGAAACTGATGAAGATTTTGCCGAGACCGTGAGGCTTATTGACGATCACAAGTTTTCTCAAGTTCATATATCACAGTTCTATCCTCGTCCTGGTATGTAGCTGTTGAGTTTCTCTAGCATTTCTTTAATGCCTCTAAGGACACTTGTTCACTCTGATGAACATGATTATTGATGGCATATGATTCTAGTAACCTTCTATTGCAATAATCAGATGTTTATATCCAGTACTTGAGAAGAGAGCCATTATAGATGGAAGAGAAGCTAGTGATAGTAAAAGAATCTTCTATTGCCATTACAGATGCAATAATAACCTTCTATTGCCTCTAAGGCCTTTATTGGTTGTTAAAAGAATCTTTATTCGTAGTTAACTCTATCTCACTGTGTTATCCAAATACATGGACAATCACAAATCATATCTCTTCCACCTTCGTCTGCTCATTTTGGCCTCTCTCAATTTCCTTATTTTTTCACAAATCATCAATGGGTTGTTTTCCTCCCTAGTCCTCTGTTGAAGGATTTGTTTCCATGTTCACATTGTCATCTGTCCCTTGAGCTCCTTTGGCTTAGACCAGATTACTCAGTATAGGCACATTGGTGGCACATTGCACATTTTCAAATTTCACTGCATCATTATAGTGTGCTTCGTGTAATTGTACTCCACATATTCTCTCTTAGTGCTATCTAACCAAATACCTTTTGACTACTGAGCCCACAATGTATGAGAACCTTCAACCGTGATCTTAAAGGGTTCCAAAAGAGGTTTTTCTTCTCTATGGGTGTGTTGGGTGTGAGTGTGTGTGTGTGTGTGTGTGTGTGCAAAGAGGAAAGAATGACCAGTGACCACAGTGTTTTCCATCAAAATATGTTTCTTAGTCTCATTTCTGAATCCAGGAACCCCTGCTGCGAGGATGAAGAAGGTCCCAAGCACTGTAGTGAAGAAAAGGAGTCGTGAATTGACTTCTGTTTTTGAATCGTTTACACCTTACAATGGCATGGAAGGAAAAGTGGAGAGAATATGGATCACTGAAATTGCCACTGATGGAAACCACTTGGTAAGGCTGTGTAGGACTTTGCGGTAATGATGGTCTAAACCTATTTCCACTTTGCTTAGCAGTTGAGATGATATTTGGATTGCAATTTTGTAACTTCCTTCCACATCAAGCACAACTTTAATTGTGAGATCTATATAGTATATAGTTATACAAGTTTCATATAGAATAACTGATCCCTGTGACTAGATTACCAATACCATGCACCCCCCAATAATCATCATCTCACCTTTTGTGGGGTTGGTTAGCCAATGAAATTTTAAACCCTCTATCAGCTATTGTGCATCCAACTGTGGTCCTTGCCGGATTTGCATTTCATCCCATGCTCTTATTCATGAACCAAACAGGCCCTAGGACAACTTGATCAATTTGGAGCCTTTTCCAAGTAGCAAAAGGCCTGTTTAAGCAGCATTACAATTCATAACCCTGTTCAACTTGCACTTATTTTTCTTGTTGACTCGTGCTTCATTATGTGTTTTTGTGTTCATTGCTCCAGGTGGGCCACACCAAAGGGTATGTCCAGGTACTGGTAGTTGGTCCAGAAACCATGCTGGGAACTTCAGCTATCGTGAAGATAACATCAGTCGGAAGGTGGTCAGTGTTTGGGGAAGTGATGGAGATTCTCACCCAAAGTAAAGGTATTGCAGATCCAAGTGAGAGAGAGTCTAATGGAAACAAGTGTAAACCTTGCTCTGATACTGATGAAACTTGCGCATGTTCAAAAGAACCCCAAGCTTGTGCTTGTGAAATGCCAAGTTGTGGGGAAGAAACTATTGTTTCCCATCCGAAGAACGAAATGACACGGGTAGAAGAACGAAACAACCGAAACGTCATTAGATGGTTGCTAAGGAAGCGGAAAAACCAAAAGAAGATGGAAAATTCGATTGTCTCGGAATCTAAGGAAAATCATGAAGTGTATAGAGGGAGGATACGGGAGTGGGCTCTTGTCGATTGGGCTCTTCTGGGGGGAATTCTTGTGAGCCTCACAGTCATAGTTCTACTATTATGGGCGTGTTGGCGGTAGCTTTCTTGAACCCGATTTTAGAGTTGGTGCTTAAGAATCTGTGTCACTGCTGCTGCTTTTGGATCATAAAAGTTTGGAAAGCTGATTTTTGAGAATCTACATTTTGATGTTTACACTGCAAGGAACTAAAAAAGTACTTGAATTCTACTCATCAGAGGTAAGATTCTTGAAGGAGAGATTTTCGATCAAGTTTCTTAACCATCTAACCTATCAGCTATAAGGAAAGAGTGTTGTAGCTGAGATTCCTCTACAAATCAAGAGGGAGGTCTTGCATATATTTTGTTGCGATCCAGCTAACGTTGTATGAATTTTTTTTTTTCTTTTGGAAACTGTTGTTTTGGATTACATTTGTACCAAGCGATGCTTTCCAAGAGAGAGGACATAATTGTGTCCGGGAGGTGTGTTTTAAAATTGTGTTCGCTAATGTTTGAATGGTATTTGTACGAAAAGCTGCTTTGGTGAAAACTTCATGAATCTCACATTTTCAGTGCATATATTGCATCCATCCGCTTCACTATAATGACAACGACAACAATGTCGTAGCATTTCTACGACGGACCAATAGAAAGCTAGAAATGAGACATTTTGGCCCGGTTAGTTGAGAGGAGAGTGCCACATTTTGTTTCTATTTGTTGGCAACACGTTTACCCAATTGATGGCTCTTTCAATTAGCAGGGTGCAACAAAGGAGAAAATGCACTCTATATTTTGATTTTGAAAAGGCACACTTCCCATTTCTTAGGATATGGCAAACAACTCTGACTACAGCATCTAACTATGCTACCACAGTGTGTCATACAAAAGGAGCTATATATACATCATCTATTTTTTTCAAGAACATGAACTTCCTCAAGGCCTCAACCCAGAAATCGTACCGGTATTAACAAGACAAGTGAAGGCGTTGGCCGAGGTAGACGAGATGCCAAGTAAGAGCCACAAGCGTGAAGATGTTCAACAACGATGAAAACGAATTGAGTTTCTTCAGCCTCTCGTCCAGTTTGAGAGTCCGAGACTTCACTTTATCTGGATCTCGCCTTTCTGGAGTTGAAGCTGGTGGAGTTGCGATGGTTTCTGCAGTAGCAATTCCTCTTGCTGGAATGACGGAAACAGGGTCCACCCTTCCCCTCCCTTCTTCCTTCTCCAACTTCATCTTCTCGAACATCACCTAGCATGGTGGTTAAAGAAAAACTTCAATAGAGTAGCCGCTCCAGCAATTTTTGCTAAAACAGTTATTCAAGAAATAAAAGGAAACTACAATTGCATCAATAAAACGCTTTCCATTACCCTAAATATCACAAAATTTCGAGTAGTACGGTTAGAGACAGACGTACGAATACAGATGCACACAAATTTATCCAGAATATGATGTGGGTCCTATGCAGTGGCGGACTAATGGGTGCAATTTCCTTCCTATTTGTAGTACACATTTGGACTTACTGAAGAGTTGCCTCGCAAACCCAGCCAAATTGGTAATCCTGCGCCCGCCACTGATGTCATGCATGTGAATCCCATGCCTTCCCCTCTCGTAACCAAACCCCTGACCCCGGAAATAAAAGGTTTTTCGCACGACCGGTAAAACCATTTTCAAAACCATTGGGCATAAAAAAGTCATTTTTATTGGTTTCTCGAGTTCATTCCTTAAACTCGGGTGGCGACTCTAAAAACTCATTTTCAAATCAAATCGAATCGGGGAGCCATCGCTATCGTGTGGGCGGCCGGCTGACGGGTGTCCACAAAATGGCGACTCTGCTGGGGAGTGCTGGTTAATAATTATTTTTATAAACCTTTTGTGTTAATCAAAAAGAGGGTTTTGCTCGAAAAATAATTTGTGGGTTTTCAAAAATGTTCAGAAATTGGTTTTTGCATCTCACGTGCATGGTTCCTAGCCTCGTGCATGGTTCCTAGCCTCGCTGGTGCGTTCTGGCAATCCCACCCGGTTTACCGATGATGGGGAATCCCAAAATTCTCAGCAGCCCTCGACCGTGACGAACTACTCGACCGTGACGAACTACGTCGTTAGCACCGTTCACGGTGGATTACGGCCTCTGGTTTTGAGTACGGGGTACCCTTCTAAGACCAAAACCCAACCTTGGTATGTAGTAGTACCAGTAGAACCCCAACGTTAAGGATGGACCCCCGTTTTCGTTAAGTTTATGTGCTCCCACATGTTACGTGTTACCGTTTTTTCTTGGCATGACACGTTGCATTCATGCATTTGCATTCATAGATGGTACCGTTAGATTGTCCGTTAGGCCGTAGGTTTCTTTTACGGTTGGTAGGAGGTTGCCGTGGCCCAGTGATGAGTCGTGTACCCTACATGCACGTTTTTGGCCCGACAATCCTTAACGGCTAGCAAGAATTGGCAAATATGCGGGTACACCAACCCGTTAACCAGTTTAAACAATGACACGACAAGAGTTAGACACGATTGGACCGACACGGTACATTCATTCTCTTGTCAATGACTTGTTAAGCATATTTGCCAAATCTTGTCGGCCCCCTTTAAGGACACGTCGTTCGAAAGCAAAACTTGAGGATCGGGGCAACCTCCCAAAACCGTTGTTAGTTGGTCAGTCTAGAAGACTTTAAATCCATGGAGTTTGCGATACCTCCGGTTTTCTGAAAAAAAAAAAAAAAAAAGACAACATACTACAACAACAATAACCAAAATTCTATGGGGCGAAACAATATCGTAAAACTTCACATTATCCCCATGATCAATGTGAGAAATTACCTTGGTCGCTTGAGGTTCCAAGTAGAAGGAATTGACCAAAATCATCAAAAGCGAGCCCAAAAGATGAAACGCTTGGAGCATCTCACTCTTGCTTGTGAAAACTTTTCCCCTATGGCCCGACAAATGCCCAACCAAAGCAACACCAACACTGAATGCCATGATTGTAAAATAAACAGGATAGATCCTGCTTTGCACCATCCCAAATTGCTGCCTTGGCAAGGTCCCTGTCAATACATACCCTGAAACAAAGGTAACCCACACACATATCCCATAAGCCGTTGAAAACCCCAGCAAATGAACCACAGCCGCCACCCAATCCATTGCAGCCGCCACTTGACCTCGCCGGAGAATTTCTTTCAACACCTTTTCTCCTCCTTCCTTGACACGATTCCCACCGGTCTTTGCTCTTTCCGTCACTTGTCCCGCCATTTCTTTCCCTTGTTCTGCCTTCTCCTTGGTCTTTTCTTTTGCTCTTTCTGCCACTTGCTCCACCATTTCTCTTACTAGTTCTGCCTTCTCCTTGGTCTTTTCCTTCGCTCTTTCGGCCACTTGTTCCATCGTTTCTTTCACTTGTTCTGCCTTCTCCTTGGTCTTTTCCTTTGCTCTTTCCGCCACTTGCTCCGTCGTTTCTTTCACTTGTTCAGCCTTCTCCTTGGTCTTTTCCTTTGCAGACTCGATCATTGTCGATACATTTCCTTGCACATGTTGGCCTATGGTCTTGGCTTTTTCTGTGGTCTCCTTTGCAATTTCTGGAGAGGAATTTGTGATAGTATTAGAAACAATGAATGTGAATCAATGTGCTCTACTACTACTAGATTACAAATGGAGCACAATCTACTAATAAAATGTTAAACACCTTACATGGTGACCAAAATATGGCCATCACAGTATTGCTCAAATGAGCATAATCGTAATAACTTTGTTTCATGAGGAGCGGTAGGGTCCAGTCCAGCCAGGGCCGGACCCAGATTTTTGGGGGCCTAGGCCGGACCCAGATTTTTGGGTGCCCTAGGCCCCATCGTCACGTGTGCCCTATATATTTTCACAACTAAATAACAATAGTGGAATAATTTGTTTATCTAATTATTTTGGTCCATACTAAATCTCAAAAATGCTTTGGTTCGCATAGAATCTCCTTTAGTTGTCTTTGGCACATGTTCAATACACGGTAACTCTAAATTCTTAGAGTACGATATTTTTTTGACAAATAAATACTTAAAACACTTAAAAAGAGTATAAGAATAAGATTCAAACTCAGAGAAAAACATGTGGAATACATTCACCTTACGAGATTCCACCAATTTGTGAAAAGTGAAAACCCCTTTGAATTGAAGAATTTTTTTTAATAATACTCTAACTAAGGTAAGGTTGCCTTTTTGGGCTTTTAAAGAATTGGATTTGGACATTATTTTTTAAAAAAAAATCTCCGTGGAGCTCTTTGTTTATGGTTTTTTTAAAAAAAATTAAATTTGGGCTTTTTTAATTTTCCTATTGAGCCAAAAAGATAGTTACTCAAGTCTATCAAACTTTATGAGGGTGCCCCTAAAATTTAATATTTTTGGATGCCGTAAGCCTAGGCCTCGGTCCAGGGAACTTAACTTTTTCATAGACGTTTTCGAGAAAAGTTTTCCTCAATCATAACATTTTCGAAAAAGCATCTCACTCTTAAACTACAAAATTCACCAATATGAAACAGTAATAAAATTTTACATAAAGACAACTCCTACAACGGATCAAACAGGGTCTCTTTAAACTTACCAAACGCTTCACCAACAACCTCTTTGGCTCCTTGTTCCACCTCCTGCGCCTTCTCTTTCGCCTTCCCTATCACACTCGCAATCCTATGCTTGCATTTGCCAAACGCATCGCACACCAGCTCTCGCGGCCGCCTCCCTGTTTCTTTCACCTTCTCTTCGGCCGCTTCTCCGGCGGTGGTCGCCGCAGCGGACACCAACTCCTCCTCTCCTGAAATGGGTTTGTGGGGGAAATGGGTTTGCTGCAGTTTTGGTGGTGAGATTGAGACTCTGGTGCTTCCATCTGTTTCCTTTTCGAACTCCACGATTACTGCTCTGTAGCCTTCTTTTACTACTAATACCACGTCGTTTTGAGGGGTCTGAGGTTCTTGACTCGGAGTGAGAACTCCGGCAGTTACGAGTGAACTCAGTAATAGACTCAGTGCTACAATGTTTATCATCTCTGTGACTGGGTTTTGAAGATTTGTTGGCAATGGAGGTTTGGATTTTTCCGGTTATGCAATGTTGGGGAAGTAAAGAATGTAGTGGACACGTGGTGTGCTGTGGTTAAAGGAAGAGGAACACGTGGCGGATGTTTGGCTTTAGGCAATGTTCTACGTGGCACTTGAGAAAATGCCTCGTAGTGCTGTTTCTTTTGGGTTTTGGGAGTTTTTGGGAAAATGATACACGTACAGCAAGGGAAAAAAAATTTGTTCACCCTCACCAAAAGAGGGTGAACAAAACTCTCACCCTGATTGGTTGAAATGGTGTGGGGTCCACCAAAAATGGTGTGGATCCCACCACAATGTGATGTCATGCTTACCAAAAAGTGTATTGATTCTGTGGACCCTACACCATTTCAACCAATCAGGGTGAGGGTTTTGTTCACCCTCTTTTGGTGAGGGTGAACAAATTTTCACTCTGGCCAATGGGCTACTTGGTGGACCACAATAAGTCCATGTTGGGAGAAAATTTTGGGTGCAAATTGGGCACCACGTGGCCTATACCCAATTTGCACCCAAAATTTTCTCCCATGTTGGACCCCTTGCTAGGCCTCTTTAATTCTAATCCAATACACTCACTCTCCATTACAAATATTGATTCATTCCACTTTAATCCTATACAGACTAATAGTCTATAAAAAATAATAAAATTACAACTCGATAAAAATATGTGTTTGTCATACGGAATTGTCAAAACAAGAAAACTCTGGAATTTGGTCCTTACAGAGATGATGTGGCCCTTGTGGGAATATGGAAAGCAGAGGAAGAAGTCAAGAACCGAACTAAACACAATAAAAAAATCAATATTCTCGAATCTATTGGCGAACTTTTTGTATCGGTTATTTATGATGAATATTTATTTAAACAAAATTAGCTTGAAAAAATATAGAGGCCTATTTTATGACTTTGCTTTCGGCCTCCAAAACCTTAGAGCCAGCTCTGCGCCGGCCCCCTCTCTCCTGACATTGCAGAAGTTCCCCTCTTGTGGGGTTTCAAGGTTGAGCTGAATCGTCGACCTCGAACGTGCTGCTATAACTTAACAATCAAAAAGCTCTGGATCGAACTTAAACCTCTTTGAATGGCCGGCCCTGAACTCACTTGTCTTGGACCTCCTATTAGATTACTTACAAACACTCTCTCCGAGAAGGTTCTAGGTTTAATAAAGTAGCATAGACGCTAATTTGAGTGTCCCTGCCAAAGTGAGATAGATGAGGGGGTGTTTTTGCTATTTACCCTTAAAAAAACAAAAAACAGGTTGAGGGGTTGTCACTAACTTTGGTTTTTTGGTTTTTCACTTTTTTATGTGAGAGCTCGAAAAATGCGTAGCTTTTTGCAGTATTTTATGTGATGTATTGTGAGGGGATGACCTGTCTCGAAAAGCGTAATAAGCTGACTTTTGATTTTTTGAGTTAGCGGAACGGGGCCTGATTCAAAGATTATAATCACATCGTTTCGTTACATTTGCCTTGAAAATTGATCGCATATTTAGAAATAAACGATTGTAATCTTTTTAGGACACATCTGAATATGTGGCCTCGTTTATCGGATTAATCGAATTTATGTCATCCTTTAAAATTGTCTTACGTTTTGTAAAAATTGGACAATACAAATTAAATCGAGGGCGAAAGAAAATATTGTAGAAGAATAATCAGTGGAGAATTAAGGTGAATGAGTGATTCAAGGGCCTCTTAAACTTCAAGCTTCCCCTTATACTTCTTGTTTTGTAGTAGATTGAGGTATAATTCTTATGTCATATTGTTCGGTTAAATGAGAAGAATCGAAAAATTATAAAAATATAAACTAAAAGTTCAAAAAAATTCATATAACACAACGACGAAGACTCAAAAAGTCGGTCTTTCGTATATGATTTTGGATAAGCAATTGCTGTAAGGTTGTCCGAGGGCCAAGGCATGAAAGTCCTGTCAAAAAATGAAGGGTGCAGAGTTAACACACCCCACTTGAAGCTCAAGTCTTGTTCCGCTAACTCAAAAAAATTAAAAAGCCAGTTTATTCCTTAAAATCGAGGCAGTCACTCTCTCACAATACATCACATAAAAAGTAATGAAAAATCAAAAAACTCTCTTAGCAAAACACCCTAATACCAAAGGAAAAAATCAGTTGATTTGTTACTCTCAACCTCCATTAAAGTTTTGTACGGAAACAAAAGGTTTGTTGTCTGTATTCTTAATCTCACTTTCAAGGGACCAATTACTTTCGCATTCTGAAATCGACTAGTGAAGTCCTAAATTTGAACACCAAACATAGCGATTTATTTATTTAATTTTTTTTCCATACGTGGCCTTAACTGCACCACCAAAAATAATATTTCTTTCTGGGGTTTCTCTAGGTTGGCTTCTTGGCAGCTTCGGATTGTTATTTTCTTCCATTACTTCCGGGTGGCATATGATTGTCGTAGCGAGTTGATGCCTCATGGGTATGCTCTTGCTTCGGCTTGATGTTTCGTGCTCAGGATCCTTTTAATTTTTGTAATTTATTTTCAAAAATTTATAAATTATTTTTTAATTAGTAGTTTTTTGGTAAATATTATTTTCGCAATGTTGTAGGAGGACATTGTTTTTATGGGTAAGTAGTGGATGATGCAATGCGTGGTGTCCAGACAGACACGCCTTCAACCTAATAGCTTCAAGCGCAACTTTCGTTCAAAGACTCGATAGTTGTATCTTTGTAAGAATGAAAAAATTGAGTTTTTAAGTGCTCCAGGAGTATTGCCACTTGGTGCTCGAGGGCTCTTTTTGTCTACACATTTTTGTGGGTTGTGGTGAAAAATGGCCCTCCAGCACCATTAGATCATCCACACCCATGAATATAATTTTCCCATAGACATTGCGATATAATTTTGGGCAATGAATAATGCCAGTTTACATTTAAAAAATGGCAAAAAGTGAGATGAATAAATGAAGATTCTTATCGACACCCGATTGAGCTAATTTTTTAACAAAATCATTAGCGATGCTCCAACATTCCAACGCGGCAAAGCTATTCTATATATACGTGGTTGCTTCTTCATTTTGTCAGGCAAAAGTCACTGTTGCTTAGAAATTACTAGCATTTTCTGTTAGGAGATCCAAGGCATGGGAGGGGTGTGCACCCCTCGGCTGCCCGATCGTGTTTTGGACGGTCCGGATGTATTTTAATTTTTTACCGATAAAAATAAATCAAATTTAAATTAAAATTGCAGAACGCATTGGAGCCGTCTGACAACAAATGGAGGTTTCAATTAACACCTCACTCTCGATATAAGACCAAATTTAAATTAAAACGAAAAAAAAAGGAAAAAATCAGATGATTAATTTGTTGCTGTCAACCTCCAATAAAGTTTTCTGCGGCAACATAAGGTTTGTGTCTTTTGGTTTTTGTCTCCTGTATTTGGGTGGCTTCTCGCCAGTCAATTCTCGTCATCTCTTGGCCTGTTTTGGTCCTTCGCGACTTGTGTTTTAGCTTTTATTGGTCCTTTTAATCTTTGCACTATTTTAAAGTTCATAAATTTCTCTTTTTGCCGAAAAAGAAGAAGAAAGTTTTTTTCGACTATATTGTTCCACTAACTTTGATTTTTTGGGCCTTTTAAAATTAATATATGCGAGAATAATGATTTGTCTCGTATAAAAAAAAAAAAGCCAAAGAGGTTGGCAAAGTGGTCTTACATTGGGATTTAGAGGTTTTCTCCCACCTAAGGTCTCAGATTCAATTCCCCTTGACAGCAAAACTGTTGGGGCTACTGGGGGTAATGCGCGGTCGTTATCTCTGGCGTCCCGGAATTAGTCGAGGTGCGCATAAGCTTGGACATCCGGTTATTTTTTATTTTTTATTTTTTTGAAAAAAACCCACCCTTAGGGGAAGTGGAAGGGGGCTAATCTCACTTTCAAGGGATCAATTACTTTCGCATTCTGATACCGACTACTTGACTAGTAAAAGTCTTGAAGACAAAACATAGCGATTTTTCCATCTGTGGCCCTAAATGCACCACCGAAAAATATTTAGGGAATTCATATTAGTTTCGTACTTTTTGTTAAATATTATTTTCCCAATGTTATGGGACAACATTGTTGTACTCTTGTAAGTGCTTTGGAATATTTTCCGCGTGGTGATTTAGGGCTCTATTTCTCTACACATTTGTGTGGATTGTCGTAGAAAATGACGCTCTAGCATCATCGCTAATTAGAGCATCTACACCCATGAATGTAATTTTGCCATTCTGATCGTCCTTCAATTTAAAATGACAAGAGTGTTGCACCCATGTTTTGATTTTCCATTATTTTGCAACAAACTTCCATACCTAAAGCTTAATTTATTAATTCAAAATTTTTTGGGTAATTTTATTTCGTTTGGTTATATTATGTGACTTCGGTTATTATCCTGCGTGATATCTCATTCGATTTCCATCCCATATCGAGCCGAAAAATTGAATTAATAAATGAAGACTTTTTTCAACACCCAATAGAGCAGATTTTTTAAAAGGACCTTTGGAAAAGGAAATTGATAATAGCACTCCAAAAATTGATGGAGGCACTCCAAACTACAAGGGTTTTCCAAAATCACCCTTTTGCAAGTTCCAATTTTACTTGGGCACTCCAAAAGTTTTTTACTCTTCCGTAACAAGATATTTTTTACTTCAGGTGCTCCAATTGCTCCGTCTGCTCTGTTAACGGAAGAAGAGACGCTCACCCAAGAAACTTC
>JAXBDA010007766.1:0-16641 GCA_036023075.1 Gaultheria prostrata
ATTGGAGTTACGGGTATAGCCGGCTCTTTGTATTCTCTCCCGTTCATAGTGAATCCTCTATCACTCTTCGCCCGTGGACGTACCTTTAGAGCTTCGTGCTTTTGGGGGAACCACGTAAATCTTTGTGTCTTTGATTTTCGCTTGTTGGTTTGTTTTCTCTTACTTCGTGGCCTGTCACAAAGAATGAATGTGTTACTAGCAAAACGTTGTCATTTTTATCCCTCGATCTTTTTGGGGTTATGAGAGGTTTGTCTGTATAAGTTTAGGTAGTAAGAATAAATTGGTTTTATTCCACTTATTCAGTTTGTTGTTTTGGTTTTTATTTTTTATTTATTTTTTGGATCTGTTATTCAGTTTGTTGTTTTGGTTTGGAGAGTGTTTTTATGCTCGGGTTTATGTTCAATATGTTGTATTTGTTCAATGTGTTTAAAGCAATATTTGTTGGAGTATTTGTAGTAACAGCAAAATGAATTACTGATGTTGTATTGGGTATATTTATTAAAAGTCAAAAGATGAATTAATATTGCGTGAATTAATAAATATCCCTCTCGCTTTGAAATATTGCGGTGGTACAGTGGTGGAGGTTGTAAGCAAACTTGCAGTGGTAAAAGTGGTGGGGAGATGGTGGTAGTTACTCTCTTCATCCGTGTTTATTTCATTTTGAGATTTCCAATTTTTTTAGAGAACATCATAAATACTTTGTACAATTTTTGTCTTTCCAATTTCACCCTTCGATCATTATTGATTTGTTAGTTAAATATTTGAAGACAAGGGTAAAAGCGTAAATTGTCACAATGTACTCATCAACTTTCAAATATGGACAAACTTTAAGGGATGTTAAAATATATTTGTGGATCAACAAATGTGGACGAAGGAAGTAAAATTTTACGAGGTGGTAAGTGGTGATGGTAGAGATTGATGTATGTGTAGTGGCGGCGGCAATGGTAGTAGTTGTTGTGAAGGAGTTGTGGAGGGTAGTAGGAATACAAGTGTTGATTAGGTTATTTAGTTTAAAAAAAAAATTAGTCGACATTTTAACAGACACTTACGTAATTGAATTGTGATTATAAACCAGTTATTGCTTAGTGCTTATTGCTTTTTTTTGCTATTCGATATACATCAGTTGGAGGGTTAGCAGGAGAGTTAGCGAGTTAGTTTTGAGGGGGTGTTTAGTTTAGAGGCTATTAATAGCCCTAAACAAGTAAACCCCAAACGCTTCTGCTGAGGCTCGAACTCTTATTTCTCTTGTGGGAGTACTAGGAAATAACCACTAAACTGCAAGTCGGACAAATTTCTCTCTTTCCTCCACCCTATGTGTCAAACTCTTTATTGTTACATCAATGTCCTCTTTCCCTTTGATTAGGTGTGAATTAGGTATAGGAGACATACACACCTAATTCACACCTTGTTTGGAAGGGTTTTTGAGAACCGGTTCCCAAAATTCTTGTTGAAAAATCCAAATGGGATCTTGAGAACCGATTCTCAAAACCTTGCAAAAAATAAAAGGGCAGAAAATTTATTTGGAAAACTGAACAAGGGAGGGTTTTCGAAACCCGGTTCCGAAAACCGAAACGAACAAGCCGTCTCCATCGTTAGGAGAGCCTTTGTTTTAAATATGTATATCAGACTTGATTCTTGCAACTTTTCGTAAATGTCATTTCAAATGTTGAGGTGTAAATTGGAATTAGATAAAATATTCAGTCTCATTCAGGTCCTAGGTCCTGTTCCATTAACTGAGAAAGTCAAAGGCCAACTTATTGTATTTTTCGAGACAGGTCATTTTCTCACAATACGTCACATAAAAAATCATAAAAAGCCAACGCATTTTTCGGATTCCCACATAAAAAAGCCAAAAAAACTAAGTTAGTGGCACACTTTCTCACTCGGTAAGAACTCTTTTTGAAAATGTACAAGCACACCAATTTTGACTGTTTGCGTCTCCTTTCTTAAACCATTTGGTCTCATATGTACACGTGTTTTTCTTTTTAAAACACATTCGCTTTTGTTAGGTTATCCGGATAACCAAACCCAATCAAACATAACCAAATCGAGTCTTATGTCCCAATTATTTGGAGTCGGCTACTAAGGATCTAATGAGGTTTTTACGTGTTGTTTGTCAGTTACCTAACACAAAATCCTCCTCCTTTATCCGGGCTTGAGACCGGCTGTAAAAAGATAAGACTAAGACTCTAAACACAACACAGACGGAGTTGTTAGGTTATCTGGATAAGATTCAATTATTCTAGATTTCATCCGTAAGGTATATTTCTTTAAAATAGGTTGTCCACCTCTCCAAAAATTAAAAAAACAGATTTTTTCTACCCTTGTATATTGTTTTCAAAATTACTCTACCCACTTTTCAACCACAATGACCATAAATCCTTCTAATATCATTTGAGAATACAAATTTGTATTGTACCATACAAATTTGTTTTGGTAATTCGAATCATTGGCAAAATAAAAAAATTGCCTTTGATGCATAAATTGAGTAAGTAAATGAGTGATCAATCGTTTCTAGCAAGCTATATATACGTATTGTCATAATTGGTTTTTT
Organism: Gaultheria prostrata; assembly: GCA_036023075.1. Taxonomy (NCBI): domain Eukaryota; kingdom Viridiplantae; phylum Streptophyta; class Magnoliopsida; order Ericales; family Ericaceae; genus Gaultheria; species Gaultheria prostrata. The sequence goes on from JAXBDA010007766.1 coordinate 2,555, forward strand.
CCAACGAAATAAAATTGATCTATTTATACGGGCGGCTCTAAGATTTTTATTCAATGCTGACAAAAAGTTAATGAGAAATTTCGCATACAAAGCTTTGTATAACATGAACATATTTGTTTTGCTTTAAAATTTATTCGGCCTAGTACATTTAGTTCTACTGAGCTATCTTATCATTGACTTATAAATTTAAGTGCATTTTTACTTATTTTGGCTATTTAAGATTAATTTAGTGCCGACAATATTAATGAAAAAAAAACAACCAAATTCTATGTAAAAAAAAAAAAAAAAACTGTAAATTTGTAGTGCATTTTTTTCGAACCTAGATGGTTCTGCTTGAACCCCTTGAAATAATGTAGAGCTGCCCCTGTCTATCTAAATTACGATCATGAGCAAATGCATAAATATAATCCAAGTGGAAATCCCCTAGTCCGGAAGTTAGAGCATCTTCAACTTGAAGGGCTCATCGAAAAGACCAGAACTTCAAACACACAACAGGCTGATACACGCAGACCAAATCTCAAAAAGACCAGAACTTCAAACACACAACAGTGAGTGGCTACTCTATCTCCAAAGTTAGATACACAACTACTTGACTGAACATAGTCTCTTTTGAGTAGGGTGGATATTAAGGTGGACCCTTAAACCCTTGCGTCATACAGATATCTAGGGAAGAAACATAGAATCAAATTCCACTAGTATTGGAACAACTTGACCATAATAGTAGTTTACAAGTTTGCATCATTGGCGAACACATGAAAACAGCAACCTAGATTTGAGCTTAACACTCAAATTTGTTGGTTGAACACTAAAACAAAGTATCAAACTTACAGTTAAACTCTGAGCCCAATTGCCCCAACTTGAAATTCTTTTCAGGTGTCCTTTTTCTTTTTGGCAATTATATTGACTTGTCTCTCAGTAACCATTTGGAGAGACGAGACTCTCTGCATATAATATCAATTCAAAATATATTTCACTGCGAGTCTTGAGATTCCTCTCTGTTTTCTGGTCGAGATTGTACCTAACCACATCCGTCCCATCACTATCGATCACAACATCACCGTTTTCCGTCAAGCACACCGGAACCAAGTAACCACGGGATAAGAAATCGTCTACGGGCAGGACCAAAAGTTTAGTCCAAGACGCATTTATGCTGTATTCCTTCATTACCCATACATCAACAGCTCTTGCTTCATGTGAAAGTAGACGAAGGCATCCATTAATCAAGCCCAAGGTGTGGAATGAAATACTATTGTTATCACAATCAGGTATTGATATCTCCCTGAATTTCTCTGTTCCCAAATCAAGAGAAACAATTACTCCTTTTTTATTAGGACCTATACCACTGCTTCCTAGCCAATGTAGAGCCCCATTCAAACACCATCCCACGTATCCTTCTTCAATAACTAGACTATCTTTAAGGTCTTCAATCCTTGTCCAAGAATTGACCTTCAGACTAAAAACTTCAACTCTGAATTGGTTAGGATTTGCATTTGCGCTAGGGGCTCTTACCACCTTGTAATCGTCGATAGAGGAATTATAACCAAATCCTCTGAAGCACAAATCGCCGTAAGAGGGTGAAAAAGGTGGGCTTGGTAGCTCTTTGAACTCTTTGATTGTGGGGTTCCACAAGATGAAGCAATCCGGGAGATACAATAAACAGATCAAGCCGTTACAAGACCCCACAATTTCAGCACAGTTGTCTGGTTCCCTACCTGGATAACCGAGATCTATCACGGCCTCATCGTCTTCGATGTCTTCGAACGAAGATGGGGACTCATAGTCAAGCGAGTAAAATGGGTACATCGTGAAGAGTTTGGAAATTGTGAGATTCAGGTGGGATTTAACAAAGTGGGGATCGGAAATCAAAGAGCGCCATGACTTGGATACGCACTTGCATTGCCCTAGAGTCTTGACGGGTAGTCGCGAGAGTATCATCATCATAACTTCATCGGGGAGTCCTGACATCGGTCTTCGGTTTCTATAAGATGGTACTAAAGTTAGGAAAAAATTTCAATGATGAGCGGGTCCCATATGGTGCCTGCGCATACATCCGGCCGTCCAAAAAGGTAACGGCGATCTGGATTGAAAGTGACAGATGGATTTAAAAAAAAAAAAACGGTGAACAGAAAAATTCATCCTATTCAAATCCGATTATTACATTTTGGAACAATTGAGAAGATATTGACAATACTTTTAAATTGAGTCTAAATTTGAAATACATTTGACAAAAATTTGAGAACTTAAAAAATTGAACGAAAATTTTGTAGGAAAGTTTTAGAGATGAAAATGGAAAAAATGGATTGTATTTGGTGCGAATAGTTGCATTCTCTAAACCTGCCGTAATTTACTATTTTGAGTCTATGAAAGGAGGATTTGATGAGATTGTCTGGAGATGCTCTAAATCTGGCCTAAAGGAGAGTTTATTCTTAGGAAATGGATTCTCTACGGTTCAACTTTTCTAAATCGTCTATTTGCTGCAATCAATAGTTCGGATTTGCTAATCGATACCAAATGTATGATATAAATGAGGACGTTCAGTCCAACATTTGTACTGAACCGGAGAGGATCCAAATACTTATTCTTATACTCCGTCCATTCCGAAAACTGTATCATATTTCCATCACAGAATAAACTACATTCGTACAAAACTTTTTCGACTCTAGTTTGAATATATCAATGAGTCCTTTAAATTAGTTCACAAAATTCAGAAAAATAAAAGGCACAAGATTGTACTCTCCTAATTTATTGGTCCATTTCAGAGATTACTTATTAGGGTAATTTCAAAAAGTGAGGGTAAAATAATAAATTAAACAGTTTTTGCTCCTGACTTTTCAATTTAAACAATCTTTTTCGGACAAAAAAAAGTGTTATTGGGATAAAAAATTCGGGACGGAGGGAATATTTGTATTTTATTTTAATAAAAAAAATGACAGAATTTGAGGAAAGGAACCGATAATTTGAAATGGAGGCAGTACTTAAAAATTTGCAATAGCAGCTTTACGGTGGTACCTGGTGGTGGTCGTCGGTTGATCTGATGGTGGTCTGTATTTGGTAGCGATCAGCGGTGGATCTAGTGGTGGAGGTGGCCGGCCGTAGTTGGTGGTGGTGGTGGAGGATTTATCTACTGGCTGGTGGAGGAAATATGAGTTTCGTGGTAACTTCAAATGGATTAGTTTACCAAAATTTTGACTCAGTAATCGATTCTGATTACAAGTTTAAGGACGGAGATTGATCATAGCCTAGAGAAGGTCCTCTTTCGAAATTTATATGGAACCAAGCAGCCAGGCCTTGGCGTATGCGGGACGCTGATGGTTGAACAGCTAATGGGGGAAGGTGCTGTGCACCAAAGTGTGCAGTGCACGCTGGTGCACGGTGTTCCTGTCTTGCTCCGATGTTCTAAAACGTTCATCTCGTATAGTTCCCCGAGTAGAACAATTGTTCCAAAAATCAACTTGATCGGAGATCATTAAGTGTCTCATCGGAACACATAGAATTTGGCAATAATGAGTAACAGTGGATTTGATCTAGTGTTTCGGATCCATTTTTTTCAAGATAATAATGTTTCGACAATTAATGATCTCTGATCGAGCTGATTTTTGAAACACTTATTCTACTTTGGGAGAATGGGAGCTCTACGAGGTGAATGTTTCCGACCATCGAAGCGACATTGGAGTACTGTGCACCGGCGTGTACAGCACGGTGTATTGCACCTCCCCAAGTCCGTTGAACAGCTGGCCCTGTTTATTAGTACGATATACTAATACGATAGGAGAATGAGATATAATAAGAGGGGATAAAGAAGTAGGCTAAGTTTCTCATTTGCTAAAATGGAAAACTCAAAAAATCAAGTGCGTAATTTTAGCAAATGAGGATAACAGGCGCTAAAATCAACCCATTTTCCTTTGCTAAAATGGGTTGATTTTAGCACCTGATTTTCTCATTTGCTAAAATCACCCATTTGATTTTATAAGTTTCCCATTTTAGCAAATGGAAAACCAGACAAATATGGTTAGAGGGATTTTATTTTAGAAGGAGAGATTAAAAATAACTTTGTTTTGTTGTTAAGAAGGCGATATGATGGGTTAGATAATGTAAAATTGTACTCTTAAAAGATATTGGTCCCTTTTCACTATTTGAGACCTCTTAAAAAATCGTCAATATTTTCTAATTTATATTATTTTATATCTAATATGGATCTTGTTTGATAGATCTCAATTAGTTTTATTAAATAAATTTTTTAAAATCCTATTAAACCTTTATAGATTGTGAATTATAGACAATTATTTGAGTGACACGACTGCGCAAAAGGGATCAACAATTTGGAATGGAGAAAGTATAAAATACCCTTTTTGTGCCAAATAAATAAATATAAAAAAAGTTTGGTACAATGGTGGGGCCTTGTCTCCCTTCTCCCTCTCTCCCCCTGAACCTTGTCAGAAAAGGTGGGGCAAGGTGGGAAAATTGGATCGGATATCATGCTGCCCATTTACGGACAACGTGCATGCTGTCCCCGGCGATTTCGGGCTGCTCCAGCATCAGTCTGGTGATCGGATACGTCCACCACGTAGAGCTCGTCGAGTTATACATGTGTACTGAAAATCAACTTGATCTTATATCTTTAAGTGTCTCATCGGAAAACAAACAAGTTGAAAAGAATTGGAACACAAATGGACAGAAACACTGGATCAAAACCATTTTTTCAACATGTTTGTGTTCCGATGATACATTTAACGATATCCGATCAAGTTGATTTTTGGTACACTTGTAGTACTCAATGAGCTCTACATGGTGGACGTGTCTGATCGCCGGACCAATGCCGGAACAGCCCGGAATCACCGGGGACAGCATGCATACTGCCCCCCGATTCAAAATTGAATGGGTGTGTCTAAAATATACCCCCCTCTACGAGGATGTGTACATCTCATGATTTTATATTTGGTTTGCAAAAAATATTACTTCCTCCGTTCGGATTTGTTGGTTCATTTTGTGGATTTTAACTTTTTTTTCATTGCTCTTTTTCCATCACTTTTTGTGTACTTTCTCCATACTTTACCCTTTAATTTTTGCAAATGGACAAATATTTTCGGACTTAAAAAAGTATGTTTGTGGACCAACAAATCCGGACGGAGGGAGTACCAAACATCGGATATATATCAAGCCAGATTTCTAAATCCCGGCTCATCTCAAATTCACTCTTTATATCCTTCACACAAACAGGTCGCTATGAGTGTAGCATTGGACTGTTGGATGACCTTATTTTGCTTTGGTTTTCAAGAACTACTCCTTCTTTCAGCGCATGATTTTGTTTCAGAAATTAACTTATTCTCAAACTGACTTATTACTTTTTACGACATGTTCTCTCGCAATACATCAACTAGAAAACCCAACTTAAGACACTGCTTAATTTAAGTTAATTTCTGAAACAATGCCAAATCTATCTAATTAATACTCTCATTTTTCTGTTTCTCTCTAGTCATTACCCACAAATACACCTCTCACTGATGATACCTTGTTCGCTTTTGGGTCTTGAGTCTCTTGACCAAGTGCTTAGATTTGGTCGAGCAAAAAAAACATTTTTCTTTTTTTTGAAATGGAAAAACAATGTAATGTGTATTACTACTAGTAATTGTCCGTGCCGTGCAACGTAATTTCAAATCAATTTAGATGAACTACATGCACTCCTATTGACTAGGGGTGAAAATGCAAACCGCATAAACCCGACCGAACCGGAAACCGGACCGAACTGGCCGGTTTTGTTCCTCTTTTAATTTAGCCGGTCCGGTCCCGGTCCCAAGCATTAGAAAAACTGGAAAACCGGTCCGGTTTCCGGTTGTAGAGGTTTAAAAACCGGACCGGACCGGATATGATATATATATATATATATATATCATATCTCCATCCTCACCAGCCACCGCCACCACCGATCGTCGGTACGTCTCGACGCCGACAGCTACTACGACGGTACGTCTCTCTCTCTCTGATTCTGTCTCTCTGTCTGTATCTCACGAACCCCAAAACTAAAAACTCTCAATCTCTCTCATTTTTTCAGATCTGCGACGCCGACAGCCATTAGCACCGAACCACCGGTGCGTCTCGACGCCGACAGCCATTAGCACCGAGCCTCTTGAAATCTCAACTCATCGGCTGTACGTCTCTCTCTCTCTCTCTCTCTGATTCTATACACTGTGTGTGATGATGATTGATTGAAGAAGAACCATATGCACCTTTGTTAAGTGTTCGATGTATTTACCAATTCATGATTTTGTTTTTCTCTGTCAGGGAAATGGATACAGTTTGATGATGATAACCCAATCCCCACAACGGGAAGAGGACATCACCAAACTTTCGGGAGGAGGTAAGCGTTTCCCAGAGACGATTCAGAGTGTTGATTACTAGATCTGTAAAACAGTTACAAACACATGCTTCACGAGCAAGAATTTTTCATACATAGAAAGGATGTGCATATTTTTTTGTTTCTGATTCATGAAATCTGATATTTGAAACAGAAATCATCAAAATTAAAATTTAAAAGAGGTTTTTCTTTTAGTTCCATCAACAAATTGGGGTGGAACTGTGCTGTTACTGCGATTCAATTCCAGAAGAGAATAAACTACACGGAAGTTCTTTATGTTTGCAGTATTTGTGTAAAGTATCTTCGTCTTGTGTAATGGCTTTATTTTGTTTCAGGTGATTGGATCACAGAACTGTAATTCATGCTTGATCAATTACCGAGCCTAAATACAATTTGATAATTTGAGGGGTCTATGATCTTGTTTCCTGGATTTTTTCTTTGTAATGCACAATCATCAAGATTAGAGTTAGTGCCTGAAGGAATCAAGCAGTTGCTACCTGCAGTTTTGTTAGCTGGAAGCCAGTTTGATGAATGATGATCCTCTCTTATTTGGAGAACATGACACCATGTTCGCCTCCAATTATGGAGATACGTTTGAAATGGAGTATGAATTTGTTGTTTGCAAAGGGAAAGAAAGTGACTAGGGACCACTCGTTTTTGTGCATATTTAATGGATGTTTGGGCCTAATTTTCAATTAATTTCAGTTGGGCTTGGCCCAAAATGGCAAAAATTGATCCAGTGGGCCAAACCGGCCTAATTTCCATTCAATTTCAGTTGGGCTTGGCCCAAAATGTGATCTAGTGGCCCAAACCGAAAACCGGCCAAACCGGACAGGAACCGGGAAAACCGAATAGAAACCGAACCGGGATAATTTGGTCCGGTTCTAGTTTCTAAATCACTCAAACCGAATTTCCGGTCCGGTCCCCAAAAATAGCAACAACCGGACCGAACCGAACCGAACCGAACTGGACCGTTTTCACCCCTACTATTGACCCCTCGCCAATGCACGGTTCCATGTTTTTTTTGTGAAATAAGCTTCAAAGAAAGCTCATTTAATCAAGTTTATGAATATAGTCTTTTAAACCTAATATCAACCAGTTAAGTTAACTCAACCTGCTATGTTAACTCACATCGAGCTACTCGTAAATTGGTCCAGCCACCCTGAGTCATCGGAAACAAAGTTAACCTAAAACTGACCCTCCAGAATTTCACTTAAGGATAAGCTTTACATATAGTTCATCCACCTTAATAACTGAATTTCAACAGGAATAAAGTTTTACATTCAAAATAAGTTTTACTCGGCAAACCAACCGTGAAAACTGAGCATGTTATACAACATAGCAAATTACCCGCGCCTAAAGACGCGATTCAAACCTACTAAATCCAACGCATATATATTGCCTCGAATCAATGTGGCTTTTGGTGAGAGAACTGGATTGATTATTTATTTATCTCGAATCGATGTTGCTTTTGGTGAAGTAATTGGATCATTTTTATGGATCCAAAACTTTTTTGGTGCTTCGGTAAAAAACAAAAGGACTTGGTGGGGCCCTAAACATCAAATTTTTTTTTTTGATGAGTCTCTCCAAAAAATGGAATGCTAGAAAGGAAATATAATATGCATACAACGGTTAGTGCGCAGGCTAATCGGGAAAAAAAAGAAAAAAAAAACATCGAGGGGTTTGGGATTGAAGCCTATAAATTAGTCATCACAGTGGACACCCAATTTTTATGATTGGAGATCCTATGAAGAAGGTTCAATGGGTAAAAACAAAGCTGTAGGTTGATTAGAAAGATCAGGACATTTTATTGAGGGGTATCCCTAGTCCCATTCCTATGATGATAGTGATCTTTTTTGTGACGCTTAAGGAAGAGTTTAACTCTGAATGAGTTCGAGGCAGGTATTCTCCGGGGTATTGGTCACAAATAACCCTGAAGGTCTCACCTAAGTGAGTGTAGTAGTGGGTTCGCTACTGTGGGAGATTAGGCTACTACCTAAAGGCACTCATGATACAGGATACGTGCGCATGACCGTAACGCGCAAACCTGACTAGAATCAAAATGAATTTTCCGTACTGTGTGTGGGGGTAAGTAGAAGTTTGTCTCAAGGATCCAGTTCGAGACATTTAGTTCACTGTGGCGCCTTCAAACGGAATTTACTTTCACTAAGTGTAGGTTCGAACCCGGAAGGTACCTACGCCCATTGCACAGTAAAAATGCTCACGTATAATATAAATATTGCTTTTATATTTCGAAAAGATTTTTAAAATCTTGTGGGGGATTGTTAGAAAAAGCTTTTAAAAATATCTTTAAACCAAGTTATTATGTCTAATTATATTTGCTAATTAAATTGGTGGTTATTGGATATTAATATTAGTAACTCCCGAATATAATATTATGTATTTAAGTGCCTATTTTATGCAATGGTTAATTGCATAGGAGGTTAGTTTGTCTATATAAAGGTGGCTAGTCCACAAGATGTAAAAGAGTATTCTTGGAGAAAATATTTGATTAAAACTATGAGCTATATGTGTAACACATATATCGAGATTTGTTGAGATATATGTTTTATTGTTTTAAGCATACGGGCGATTCTTGATTCGTGTGGAAAGCTTTAGCTGCACACAAAACTTCCGTGGACGATTGTTGTATCTTGGGAGTGGAATGTCAAACAACTCGGTGCAAGCGGGGACATATCTTCTCTTAGGAGATCGCCTTACGCGTGCCTCGATCAAATAAGTTTTCCTAATCTCTCTAATTTTATATTTATAGTCTAATCATATTATTTGTTTGTTGTGTCGTTATCTCCAATTATACAAGTTTACAGAAATTCTAACGATTGTTTCCAACAATTGGTATGCCTCAATTTTTTCTCGATAGGTATATGTATATATAGATGCCTCTATGGAGCAATTTTTGGGTGCCGAGTGTGGATGTGCCCGAGCACCTATCTTGGTTGTCCAAATTTAAAAAAGAGAAAAAGGAGAGTGAGAATAAATTTGGGCCGTCAAAAATACTTTTGGACAGTCAAATTGGGTGTTCGGACATGGCCGTGTGATGCTCACCCAACACCCAAATTTTTTTCCTCTATATGGTAGTTTGAGTTCTTGCTTTTCTGCTAAAAGAACTGCACTGGAAGAGGAAGCTCTGCGGTCACGAAAACTTATACATTTACCTTGTATGTTCATTGTTTATTGAACATTGTTAGTTTGTTACTGTTTTACTAATTGCTCTCTTAATTAATAGTGCTACTTTGTCTTCTTTAAAATGATTAATTGTTCTTTTGTTGGCTTTGGAAACCCAAAAGAGCCTTCAATATTCAAATAGGCCTCCTTGGTCATTATTTAAAGGATAATCCTACCTGCACAGAAAGGAAGTGAACAGAAAACGTACAGATCAACTCGGGAACCCATTTTTGGGTCCCACATGAACGATCCAAGCCGTTCATTTATCGTAAAATAATTTTACGAAGGGCCGTGGAGGAAATCAGATCAATCGGATGTGTGTAAGTGGTCGATCCGAAACCCATCCCGTTTCATTCAAATGTCTTGAATGAAACGGATTGAGCTGATTTCCCGCGGGGCCCCTCAGAAAATTATTTTACAATGAATGAACGGCTCGAATTGTTAGGGGGAAACCCAAAAGTGGGTCCCCAAGCTGATCTGTATCTTTTCTGTTCACTTTCTTTCTGTGGATGTCGCAAGGTCCATATTTAGAAGGCAGTTTAACCGTCTATGGGTAGGTTGAAGGTTTTCTCGAAGATAGATGTTTTTTTTCCTGATAACATAACCTGTAGAAAATGACAAAGTATATAGCAAAAGGGCTTACGGAGTTTTTTATTTTAACAGAGAGTGCAAGAGGATAATTCAATCTATAGTATTGATTTTACTGTTCTAACCCTTTAGTAGAATGAGATTATTAATATTGGCACCACTTTACAAAGCCTAACGATTGAAAAAATGGAAAGAAATGTTATATGATTGGAGCAAGGGGACTCAAAATTGCACATGCAAATGTTCAAGCACATTGGAACTGGGCATCTCACCCTCACACCAGGTTCTCTCTCTGGACCCCTTCGCGCTATATGGTGTGGCGCTTATTCCGGTCGTCCATCTCTGCAATCAATGGTTGGACGGCTGGGATGAGAGCGCTACACTGTGAAACTCATTTATCGGCATCCAATAAATCTAAAGTTTGGTGTTCTTATTTTGTTAGACGTGCTCTATAAGGCGAACGTTTCCAATTATCAAAATAATTGAGCTATTATAGAGTGAATGAGTGATGTGGCAATCGGGTGTAAATTTGGTTGTAAAATGAGTGTACGACTAGACTTTCCCTTCCTTATATTAGTGTGGCACAAGCACATTAAAGGAGTCCTCAAAAGTCTTCGTTCTCTAAACAAATGGATTGGAAATCTGGGATGATCTGAGGTCAACGGTATGGGTCAGATTTAGAGCATCTCCAAAATTTTCGTTCAATTTCGTAAATTATAGTAAATTTTTTGTCAAATGTCTTCAGATTTAGACTCAATTTAAATGTATTGTCAGTATCTTCTAAATTGTTCCAAAATTTAATAATCGGATTTGATGTTGTAAGTGATTTTAAATTTAACAAAAAGTAGAAAGAATTTTGTTAGCATCACAATTTGAATTCAAAAGATAAAATAAATTAAATGGTGATTTTCAGAAAAGAAAAAAAAAAGGAAGAGAGAAATAGAAACGGGTCTCCATTTAGGTGGAGAGTCTCCACCTATAGAGAATGAAAACCGAGTATCATTAAAAACACCTCAAATGGAATTGAATTAGAGTGACTTGGTTCTCCGAAATGGAGTCATGAAGATGGGCCGGAGATGCTCTTATTGTATGTAGCAACACACTAACTTTGGTACCTTCATATAGAAACCGAAGACCAATGTCAGGACTCCCCGATGAAGCTATGATGATGATACTCTTGCGACTACCCATCAAGACTCTAGGGCAATGCAAGTGCGTATCCAAGTCATGGCGCTGCTTGATTTTCGATCCCTACTTTGTTAAATCTCACTTGAATCTCAAAATTTCCAAACTCTTCACGATGGACCCATTTTACTAGCTTGACTATGAGTCCCCATCTTCGTTCGAAGACGATGAGGCCGTGGTAGATCTCGGTTATCCATGTAGAGAACCAGACGACGGTGCTAAAATTGTGGGGTCTTGTAACGGCTTGATCTGTTTATTGTATCTCCCGGATTGCTTCATCTTGTGGAACCCCACACTCAAAGAGTCCAAAGAGCTACCAAGCCCGCCTTTTTCCCCCTCTTACGGAGATTTGTGCTCCAAAGGATTTGGTTATAATTCCTCCATCGATGATTACAAGGTGGTAAGAGCCCCGAGCCCCTAGCGCAAATGCAAATCCTAACCAATTCAGAGTAGAAGTTTTTTGTCTGATGGTCAATTCTTGGACAAGGATTGAAGACCTTAAAGATAGTCTTGCTATTGAAGACGGATACAAGGGATGGTGTTTGAATGGGGCTCTACATTGGCTAGGAACTAGGAAGCAGTGGTATAGGTCCTAATAAAAAAGGAGTAATTGTTTCTCTTGATTTGGGAACAGAGAAATTCAGGGAGATATCAATACCTGATTGTGATAACAATAGTATTTCATTCCACACCTTGGGCTTGATTAATGGATGCCTTCGTCTACTTTCACATGAAGCAAGAGCTGTTGATGTATGGGTAATGAAGGAATACAGCATAAATGCGTCTTGGACTAAACTTTTGGTCCTGCCCGAAGACGATTTCTCATTCTGTTATTACTTGGTTCCGGTGTGCTTGATGGAAAACGGTGATGTTGTGATCGATAGTGATGGGAAAAGATTTGTTAGGTATAATCTCGACCAGAAAATAGTGAGGAATCTTAAAACTCGCTGTGATGATTACTTTCATTACTGGATATTGTCTAGCATCATAACATTGCAGTCCAGCCACATGAGATGCAAAGGATCTTGCTTATAGGGCTCATATATTCTCGAGCCATGCTCCGTGCTCGAGAATGCAGAGAGAATAGGCTGCAAAAGATACTTTAGCATGGCTCGACAAATTTGAATGTTGCATTGTGGCACATATATTCTATCAAATTAATAGCAGACGGCCGGGTCTTGGCACTTGGAGCGATTTTTGTGGTGCTTGGACAAGCATTCTTTATTCATAGTTTAGTGTGGTAATCCTCGTGTTCCCAATGCTTTACACTGCAGTCATATATCCACTAAATCTTTTGATAGTTTTCGAATATTGGAAATAATACTGAGCAAGCGGTTTCGTGCGAAGCATGACGCATGACACTATTTTTGAAAAGATAGAACAGTAGCATGGTTAAAAGATTTTCAATCCTGAGCAAGCGGTTTCGGGCGAAGCATGACGCATGACAATATTAGTCCGGAAATCCTAGGTTATCGAAAAAATAATTAACCTAAAATCCACCCCTCTAAAATTTTACTTCAAAATAAGCTTTACATAAGGTTTATCCATGTAGCGCCCATGATTTAGGCAAATGGGTGTTTTGAGGAAAAAAAAAGTCTATGGTCGAGTGACCCAAGTGATATTAAAGCGACGAGTGATATTAAAGCGACGTGATTTTATAAAATTCGAGTTTTACAGCGGTGACTGAGTCAGAACAAATTTGATATAAAATAACTCAGAGTCGCCACTTGACATGATTCTAGGTGTGTCAAGTCACCATACGAATAAATATTTTGGAAAATGAGAAATAAGTATATCAGGACGAAAGGCCCATTTTTGTTTGAAATCGATTCACTTACAAACTCCCGGCTCGAACCCCGGATAGAGAATTGGATAGAACTTTTTTTTTGGGTAAATAATTGGATAGAACTTCCGCTGAATATCGGATAAAATCGTCTGGAAAAATCGGTTACAGCCTCCGGCAGGAAGTGGTTGATTTGGTCCCACCAATCTGATAGAATAACGGCAGGACTGGATGATTTTGAGTGGGTACTCGAACAAAGTAATGGCCTGATTCTATGATCCGGATTCAGCGCTTCCAGGTGAGTTGGTAAATGGGAATTAGATAAAAAATTCAATCTCATTCACCCGGTAAGAGCTCCTTTTGAAAATGTGCAAGCACACCAATTCTGACTGCTTTCGTCTCCTTTCATAAATGACTTTTCTGAGGAAAGAGAGAGAAATATTATTAATCAAAATCAACTCAAATCCGCATGCTACCAATACAACTATATAAAGTCATCGGCCCAAAATTGCTAGCAAAAAAGTTACCTACAAAAAAATGACAAATAAATACAAAAACAAAACAAAAAGATACAGAAATTAAAAATGCCCGAGCCATCGCTGGAGTTGTCTTCTTAAATGACTTGGTCTCATATGTACACGGGTGTTTTTCTTTTCAAATACTCACATTCACTTTTGTTATGTGATCAGGGTAAGATTAAGTACTCACTCCGTCCATTTTTAAGTGTATTATATGGGGATTCCAACTATTTTTCTCTCATATCACATTTTACAACTTTTACATCTACTTTCCACTACTTGCACTTATCAATATAATAATACCCACTAACTTTTTAAAAATGAATCTACTTTTAAGGGCAAAATAGGAAATGTACCCACTAACTTTTCAAAACACACTTATTAAGGGCAATAATGCTACGTACACATACCCCTCTCTCACACCCTCTCACACCCTGTACACGTGTCGCTCTCTCATTCGTCCGTCCCACCCCCT
>JAXBDA010007767.1:0-16640 GCA_036023075.1 Gaultheria prostrata
GCAGCCACATAGATTATAGTTTATCTATACATTTTCAATGACTGAGTTTTAGTATAACTAATCTTTATAATCATTTTAACCAAGGGCTTGTAGTCTAGCGGTTATCTCCCGGTTCTCCCACAAGGGTGACTAGGGTTCGAGCCACGTTAGAAGCGTTTGGGGTTTATGGCTATGGATACCTTCTAGACTCCCTTTGTTAACTCGCTAACCCACACCGATGTATATCGAATGACAAAAAAATCTTTATAATCCTTTTTATATGTAATGTTATGCCTACGTAAATAAATAAATAAATACCAAACCTCACGTATAAGAAAGCCTAAGAAAAATATGACAATGATGTCGCTGTCTACTAATTACTTATTGCTTATTTTCTAAACAACAAGCAAATAAGATTGTTTTACAACTGCTGTCAGCATATGTAAGCAACAAACAATAGCAATAAATTTAAAAATATCAACAAATAAGTAACCAAATTGTCAAGTATTCGTGTATTCCTCACTTTATAGGAGGGAGGGATACTACAAACGGGCCTTTGTAGTATCCTTCTCTCCTATAAAGTTAGTCTCATATTTCATTTTTGGTTGTCTCACAATTTATGTCTTTTTACGGAATTCAATATCTAAAATTTGGTAATTTTCCATTCTATCTTTTCTTTTAGCCCACAAACGAAACCCTCAATTAAGTAATAAAAAAACGGTTATGCTTTTTATAGTCCCTTAAGTTGTCAATAAGGCAAGAAGAATACCCAAAAAAAAAAAAAAATCGATACTACATTTTTTAAAACTTTTCGAGGTACTTTCACATGCGAAAAATTATATAATTTTTCTGTCTATTTCCTGTCTTATTAACAGCATTGGACCGTTATTAGCATTTTTCATAAGATAATACCAAGGGCAACTGTAGAAAGGTAAGACTCGTGCAAGGTAAACATTTGGGCTTGTTCGTTTGGGGTTTTGAGAACCGGTTCTCAAAACCTCAAAACCCTTGAAAACCCTTTTGAAAACCCAAAACTGGTGGTGGGTCCCTCCCTCCCAACTTTATCACCCCCCCCCCCCCCCCCCAAAAAAAAATAAAATAAAATAAAATAAAATAAATAAATAAAAAATTAAATGTCACTTGATTTTGTACCAGTTTTTGTTGGAGAGAGAGAGAGGTGGTGGGTCCCTCCCTCCCTTGTTGTACGGTTCTGTAAAAAAAAAAAAAAGTAAAAAACCCAAATGGGAAAACCGAACAAGTGTGGATTTCCAAAACCCGGTTTTGAAAACCCAAACGAACAAAATGATTGTATTCTAATAGAAAGTTGGATTCCCGAGGGACCAACTATTTGGGAGGCCCAATTAAGGATTTGGGGTGGGTGTTGTGCACTTAGGTGTTATGCACCTCTAGGCCATCCAATTGTGTTTTGAACGGTCCGGATGTATTTTGATTTTTACCGATCAAATTAAATCAAAATTAAATTAAAATTGCCGAATGCATCCAGGCAGTCCAAAACATGATCGGAGGGCCGAGAAGTGCATAACACAGTGCATAGCACCCAGGTGCACAACACCCACCCCAAATCCCCCAATTAAGTGGGACAAGCTCCTCTTCATACCCCTCATTGCTCTCAATTTTTGTTCACAATTATAATCCAAACTATTCATCTCATATAGCACGTTTAAAAGTACAAGTCTACTAAAAAAAGTATGACCATATATCGGTAAATATGTAAATAAGTTACACTTTGTTATGCAATAAATTGTAAGATCCAATTTGAGATACATTAGCCATTCATTTTGCATAACAATTTTTGTGTTTCCAATTTATAAATATCAGATCATACGAAAATTTTGACATTTAGTTCGTTGCATGTTCTACGAGATGAACGATTCGCATCATAATAGTGGGGTACAAAATGTGTGCGAGAATTGAGTATAGAAAGGTAAGGAGGGATAGTGTATGAAGAGTAGCCCATCCCCATATTTTAGTCTAATTATTCAATAGACCCAAAGCACATATTCAGACCACTCCAAGACATTTTTATGTGGGGTCTATATATATACTCCCTCTGTCCTAAAATGATAGTCTATTTTGAGATTGCGTGTCATTTTCAACGACTTATATTTTTTAATGCGAACCTCAAAAAATATGCATTATGGACATTGTTTGATAGATCTTATTGAGAACTTTTATACGGTGCAAAAAAATTTTAAAAAGTATTTCGATAAATATATTATTTTTTAGTTTAAAAATAACACGTAGTTTCGTAGTGGACTATCAATTTGGGACAGAGGGAGTACTTATTTCTTTACACTTGGGACTTGTTTGGATGGAGGACGAGGAGGGGTAATATTTTTGGGGCCGGATGACTAATCCCGAGCCCCACTCCTCTTCCTTGGTTTGGGTACATTTGGAAGAGGGGGATGAGTTATCCGCCAATGTTAATCCCCTTCCCCCTCTACACCCTCACTATTAAGTCCCACCCCAGGGGCAGTTAGTATTAATTAGTACCCCTAGATGAGCCTTGTCTAATACCCCTCAATCCACTCCAGATCCTTTTATTTATCGTTATCTCCCATTTCAAATATAAAACAAATCCAAACACCATGTTATCCCATTTTATTACCAAAATCTTCCTAACCAAGTAGTATTATTTTTTCCACCCATCATAAATATCATATCAATGTGAGTCCAATCTCCATAAATAATTACCCCTTACTATCTTATCCCATTATTATTTTATCCACTCAAAACTCATCCCGCATCCAATTGAGCCGTTAGTGTTGTTTCACATAACTTATTTGTGTGACTTTTGATTTTTTTGCACTTTTAGAGTTTTGCATTTGTTGAGTTTCGGTCATAGTTTTTATACTTTTCCAATCGTCTTAACTTTTTCCGTTGAGACGAATCATGGAATGTAAAAAGTTTGACTCAAAAATAACAAATGCAAAAAAAATCTGTAATAAAAAAACACTTAAAGTGTAAAAAGTTGAAGGGGTGATTGGCGATACATCGCGGGAATCGGGTGTAGTTGTTGTAATTTTTTTTAACTTTTTGGACGTGGTACGTATCCATATCGGCCGATACAGTACGATACGTATTCATATCAGAGGAGTGCGATTTTTGTTCAAAACCCTCTATCCTATTTATTAAATTGGTGTGAGTCTCACCACAAAGTGATATCATGCTTATGAGATACACTTTTTGGTAAGCATGATATCACTTTGAGGTGAGACTCACATGTTTCAACCAATAAGAGAGAGAAAGAGTTTTCTTCACCGGGTGAACAAAATTGCTCTCGTATCGGAGCTTTCAAATCCCGAAATGAATCAATCGATACGGTACGTATCGGCCGATATTCATAACTATGGTACAGAATTCGAAACACCGTGATGTACTCCGGAATCTTTGATCCTTGGCTTCAACGTCAACGTCAACTCCAATTTCAAGCCGAGAAAATGTAAATATCACACATGGTAACGAATGATTCCCAATGGGTACAATCACCACTATTGCCTAGAAAAACAGAAGAAAAAGACGAAACAAGAAAAAACAACACAGGCCTCACACCTTTGTACTATTCCATGGCAGCTGTAGCCAAAAAAAGTAGTACGACTACTCCATAGCCACTGTTCGAGTATGACTCCTAGTAGGGACGGCTGTAAAAACCGATGATGCCAATGACGCCCACAAACCCGACACCTGGTCCCCACCCTCAACCATAATCACTCCTCCCCTTCCCCACACCACCACACCTACCTTTCCCCCCTTTGCTTTCCCATTTTCCCATCTCCTATTTACCAACCATACCCAAAAACAAAAACAACCCACAGAAACCCCCCTCTTTCTTGTTCTGATTCTTGAGATTTCAAGAAAATAGTTATTTTTTTGGCAATTCTTGATGGAAGGTAATCTGGGTTTACTGGGTATTTCATCCGGCGGCGGAGGTGGGTCGGCGTCGACGGTGTCTAAAGAGGACAACCTGGGTTTGAGTTCTGAGGAATCTTCGTCGTACCCAGATGAGTCTGAGTTGGAATTGGGTCTTGGGTTGAGCCTTGGTGGTGGTTTGAAATCTAAGACCTCGGAGGGAGGTTCATGGGGTCAATATGGTAGGATTTTGACGGCTAAGGATTTTCCTTGTAAGAATAATAAGTCTCCTTCCTCTTTGTCTTCTTCATCATCATCTTCTTCCATGACCAAAGTTAGTTTCCCCACCGGCACCAAGAGAACTGCTGATTCTGTTTCTAGGTAATTTCTAATTTTTTTTTCTTCTTTTGATGGGTTTTCTGTATGTAGTTCTTTTTCCGTAGTTAATAATTGGTTTATGCTTGTTTGCCCCTGATTGTAAAGTTTGTTGATGGATTTCAGTTTCCATTTCTGGGTCTTGTTTTTCTCTAGTATGTTTAAATTAGGGCTCAAATGAGCCGAGCCTTGAAGTATTCAATCTCGGCGCGAGCATTAGTTGAGCCAAATAATCGAGCTCGGCTCGTTTGGTATCGAGGTGTTCGAACTCGGTTCGTAACATGGCTCTATAAACCATTCGAGACTCTATGATCTAGCCGAGCTTTCTGTAAGCCCTGAGCTGCTCACAGCTCGGTTAATCGTTTGCAGCCCTAAACTATGTTTTTGCCTAATGCTGTCTTCCTTTTCTTTTCTGTTTCACTCTGCCTGCCTTTATTACCATTTCTTAGTTTTCAACTTTCAATTATATATGAGTGTATCAGTTAATTTTTTCTTTTTATATAGGAGTGTATAATTGCTATGGAATCTGATTCCAAAGATAAGGTGCACCTTATGTTTCCTTTTCTGGGTTCTCCTTTTTAGTTATTCTGTGTTAAACTGTTATATGGCTTGATGGGGACCTCACAGGACTTGAAAATAGATTTGGAAAAAAATTCTTCATTGAGGATATCATTTAAGAACAATAATGAGGTCTCTCCTTAGTAATCAATGTAATTTGGGTTCTACTAATGGCTTAGGATTGGGATGCGATGACTAGACTGAGGGAAAAGGTACTGTTGGTTTTATGGGGCCAGCATCCACCCTGCACTCGAGGCGCCCCGTGTTGGCGCTGGCAAGCGTGCTGGCAAGCGTATTGGGAGGACTAACCACCTTCTTCTGTCGGTGCCGTGTGGACAACATTGCGAAGTGCCTCATGTCCGCCTACCTTCCTGCCATTAAAGGCAGGGTTTGGGCTGCCCTATTAAGTTGCGCCTTCCCCTAAGGCCCTAACACAATTGCTTTTAGGTGAGTTGGTTAACACCCGATCCATCAGGTACCCCATACAAAATAAAAGGATCTAATAAGGGACAAAATCTCTTCTTTTTTTTTTTGTTCCATTTATGTGCTTACATTTCTCTGAATCCGCGGAGGGTGGGTTCTCTGTTTTCGTCCATGAACTGCTGAGGTTCTACGTGTTTCTAGAGGGCATTCATTAGGTGCTAGAAATTTAACTACACCTTGTTAGGCCTTCATAATCTAAACAATACCATCTCTCTTGCATCATGTGAGCAGTAGTGTTCGAAAATTGGATTTGGAAGATGTCATGGTTTGTTGCCTAGAGGTCCTTACTCAACGGCAGGGGTGATGTGGACGTTGAACCACTACTTGTGAAGGATGGAATCTACAGTTTTACTTTCACTTGAAGGTTTTGAATCGATGAATCAATTACAAGCCCACAAAATCTTTGCCTTGGTGTTTTTTGCAATGTTCTGTCAAATGTCTACCAACCACTTGTATTCACCTGGTATACCGCAAAACGTGTAGGCATAGTGTCTTTGTTCTTATGAATAGCAGAATAGGCTATTTGGGAAACAATTTACAAACATACCATTACCACGTATGAACATCTGAATGGTATAATTGTGGTAGATTGAGATTAATGGTCCTTTGGCAATTCAGCGTCAAATCCATATGCATGTCATTGCTTTTGTTTCGTGAAAACCTCTGGAACTGCCAGCTAGTTTGAGGTAATCATCAGGCGTTGGTTATGGTTTGATACTTTAATTTTATGTAAATCAGATACTTCTAGAGTGACTGATGCGCTTCATTTTATCTTATCATGTTTCTTTCCTATGAATACAAGCAGTTTGCGTCTTCTTCTTCTTTTTGGTTGCATTCCTGGTATCTGTTGTCGTTGTTCCTGTTTCTTATTTACTTATCTTTGACTTCACTTGACTTGATTGTTGCCTCCACTAAATTGTTGCCATTATTTTCTTGTCTAATCGGATGTTCCCTTTATAATGTGATCATGGATGCAGTCAAGTTGTGGGATGGCCTCCTATAAGAGCTTACAGAATGAACAGCTTGGTTAACCAAGCAAAAGTACCTACCACTGAAGAATTTCACTCCAAAGTTGAGAAAACTACAAGCAAGAAGGGAGCGGTGGACATTACAGAGAGTGGAAGCCAGAAGAACAGCACCACTGTTAAGGAGAAGGGACAGCAGAAGAATTCACCTTTTGTGAAGGTGAATATGGATGGATTTCCAATTGGAAGAAAGGTGGATCTGAATGCTCATAGCTGTTATGAAACATTGGCACAAGCATTGGAGGACATGTTTTGTGGACCTACCACAACTGGTGGTTTGAGACGTGAGTTGATGTCCTCCCTCATGTTCTGATTAGAATTTCAATGCCTTTTATTTTGCTTCGTTTGATACAATTTGTTCACTAAATCAAGCCCTCCTCTCTCCTTCCACCTCCCCCCTTTGCTCCGGAGCCCATGAAAACCTCAATTAGAAGGGAAAAGAAAAGATTAGATCAAGGAGAGGTTATTAGATATTGGATGATGTTATTTGCATCTTCAAAAAGCTTAGTCATTGAGACATAACTTCCTTGAGAATAGATTTCTAGGTTCTTCAATTTTCATGGCAGGGCTTTCCAGAATGCAACTCTCTTAGCATGCTTGTAGCTCTCTCCATAAACAAAAAGAAAGTTACCAGCTATGCTGGTTCTGAAAGTTGAGGGTTTTTGATTTTATGTACAGTTCAAAGTTTATTCATTGTCAATTAGCTAGGAAAATGTTTGATTTGCTTTTTGCTGCAGAGTTTGTGTTTGACATAAATGCCATACCTTTTGAAGTATCTTTTCGGGGATAATATCTTGATTGAATTTTGGGAACTTGATACATTGTGATGTTTACCTAGTCCCTGTGTATACTTTGTCTTTGTTCTGAGTGATAATGACCATTTCTGCATGATTAGGACCAAGCAAGGGGGAGTATGATGCAATGACAGAAGTGACGGGACCAGCCTCAAAGCTATTGGACGGATCATCGGACTTTGTGCTCACTTATGAAGACAAAGAGGGAGATTGGATGCTTGTTGGCGATGTTCCATGGGGGTAGGTCTCTTCAGCTTATTTATAAACATTATAGTGATTGATGACTATACGAGTTCTCCGTGACGAGCAAATGAATGTAATTAATCTAATCTAATCTAGATACTGTTATATGGTCTTGGGTAGAACTCAACCCCAAAAGCTAGCTCATGAAGTGAGGGTGCTCTCACACATATATTTCATATTACTTTGGTACCTAGGCCGTGTGGGACTTCCCTTCACACCCTCCCTCACGTGCAACGTGCTCACTCGGCAGCACCTGCTGCATGCAGGCCAGAACACGCACCCTACCCATCTCTGATACCATGTTACACGGTCTTGGGTAGAACTCAACCCCAAAAGTTAGCTCATGAAGTGAGGGTGCCCTCACGCATATATGTTTCATATTACTTTGGTATCCAGGCGATGTGGGACTTCGTTTCACAGATACAAAGTTGTCTATGAGTATTGCTTGATAAATCATAGGAGTGTACAACTCGGCGGTCTTAATCGGTCTTAATCACTCACATTTAATTGTACTACTATACATCCTTGCTGGTGATGTCATTGCTGGTTGTGTGTTCTGTCTTTAAAGTGCTTCGAGGATTAGCATACTCAAAAACGTCTAGGAGAATATAATGAATTGAATTTATAGGTGCCCTGTTGGTATTCCAAAGTTACGAACCAATGCCCTCATTGTAAGGACCTTGTGCACTAGACCATAGATTCAAATATTAGCTTCCTGTCTAGAAAATTTGTTGTTTTGGCAGAAATCTCGAGGGAGTAACGTTTTTTCACTAATTATGTATATATGCTATATTGATATACTTTTGCGGTTTTTGTCTGTGATATAATGGGACTGAAACTTCGTGGCAAAGAACATTGGGTAAAATAGATAAAATTTTACTAGTGTTCCCATCAAATATGGAAATAAGTGACGATATAAAGGTTTATGAACTTTGAAAGATTTTTCCCGCACTACCTGTTGAAGCGTCTTTTTAGAAACTTCACACCTACTTACTCTATAGTTTTGGGCACTTTAACAACACTCAAATCTGTTTTGACACGTTTCAATTGTGATTTGTATTCAGGATGTTTATTGTTTCAGTGAAGAGGCTTAGAATCATGAGGACATCCGAGGCTAATGGACTTGGTATGTTGATGTGTAGCAAACAATGCCA
This sequence comes from Gaultheria prostrata, assembly GCA_036023075.1. Lineage (NCBI taxonomy): Eukaryota > Viridiplantae > Streptophyta > Magnoliopsida > Ericales > Ericaceae > Gaultheria > Gaultheria prostrata. The sequence continues at coordinate 8,482 of JAXBDA010007767.1, forward strand.
TGCTATAAGGTGTGACAGAGATCTTTATACTAACTATTTTTTTTCATTTCTTCTATTTTGAAGGGCCGAACTTCCAAGAACGGAATGGGAGGGAAAGTAAGCCTATCTAGACTGTTTTCCCTACACATTTCCAGTAAGACAAACACACCCCACACTTGAAGAATGGAGTACATACAGGAGAAAAAGAGATACTGCATGGTCTAAGCATTTTGTTGAAGTAATGACTGATCCTCTATGGTTGATATGTTTCTTCCGGGAGGTTTTTTTTTTTTTTTGGTTGCATTTTTCCACTCACTACTATTACCCATCCTCTGGGAGAGCCTTTTGTCTGGATGTGACAAGCATCTTAGTAATCTATGTTACATATGCATACTTCACAAAAGTTGCGTTCTGCTGCATTGACGGGATGCTTTTGTTGATGAGATTTCCGGGTTTGCACCTGAAATGGATTCGTTTATCCTTGTTAATGGAAAGAAAGTTCACATGGTTTGTCTATGAAATGGTTCTCTATGTTGCAATGCTGTTGTCTTTTTCTGGTGTTCCTATGTTCTTCGTTTTTGCCACACCACTACCCTGTAATTGCATGTTTTGAGCTTTTGTAACTACTGAGGTGCACTTGTGCATTGTTTACTAGCTGAAATTCTGTGTAATGGGATGCATCTTCTTTCCTGATAGTTTGGTACTTACCCTGGGACCGGGAGATCAGATATGAACTCACAATGAATTCTCTGAGATTTTATTGACATCTGCCCCGGAAAACTAGCGAGTCATCTATCATATCCAAAAGGTCTTGAAACTGTAGAGCTTTGAGTTGCAATATCTTCACCAGCTTAGCTTGCAGTTCTAGTTGATATGGTCATGGATGAGATACGAGTACGCAGCATGTCCAGGGAGCCCTTTTGTATTTGTTTGAGTATGTAAATAAATCGCGAATACGGGCCAAGTAATTAATACCCAACTTTCCTTTGTACAGAAAATGCATAACCAACTATCCTAACCAGATTCTTTTACCAAGTAGAGAATTGTACGTTAAAGAAAAGAGTACCTGAAATCTCCATTATTGTAATTCTACAGTAGGTACAATAAGTTTGTTTTGTCTTTGGATTTCATATATTTGCTTGTACAAAAAAAACGAAAGAAAAATGAAACCACCAACTTGAAAAAGGGATTACAGATTACACAAAAGAAACTTATACAAACTTATACATACAGAGTAAGAATTAAACACTCAGGGGTGACTCTAGTATCAGTAGGTCATGACCTGACGCGATGGTAAGTGTTGTCCGTCACAATGTTGTGACGCGGTTTCATAATGCAAGAATTAGGATCTTCACAAAAGAGTGAGGTTACGCGCCCTACTGTTATCTTTCCCAGATCTTGTGCACGGATTGTGACCTCGGTACCAATAAATCCAACTCTGGTGTCCGGTTTGTTACAAAAGGCCATTTACCGGTGATGTGGTAAAGACCGGCTTTTCTTTGTCGACAGCATTTCCTACGGCACTGATGCTACTGCTTTTTCTTCGAGGCTTCGCCTCTCCAAGCAAGGTTATGACATCCCTCATGGAGGGCCTGTCTTTCGGAAGCTTGGCTGTACAAAGAAGCGCTATCCGAAGAACCAAAAGCATCTCTTCTTGAACATGTTTGCAATTTCCAACGATAGGGTCCAGTGTTTCTTCCAGAGATTTGTTTTCTCGAATCTTCTTCCGAATCCACTCAACTATGTCACCAGTTTCTGCAAACTTGGAATCTAACGGGTGTTTACCCGTTATAAGCTCCATTAGAACAACTCCGTAGCTGTATATATCACTCTTCTCGTCCACCTTCAATGTATATCCATATTCTGCCAAGAATCATTCATACTCAACACTGTTAGAGTTCCGTAGTCTCAATTTGTTTGTCCATTTTTACTATTCGAGACATCAGAAAAAATGGTCTATATTTTGTAGCTTATACAGTTTTAGATTACTAGATATTGTCAAAGAATCAAATGGTGAAAAGATGTCGGAAAATTTTCTCAAAAACATAGTATTGTTGACACAAAATAGATGAAAGAACTTGGGAAAAGATTTAGAAAAACTAGGAACTCACCAGGGGCTATGTATCCATAGGATCCAGCAACCACAGAAACTGTCTCATCCTTCCTAACCAGCATCCTCGCCAATCCGAAATCGGCAATCCTCGCCTCGAGATTTGCATCGAGCAATATGTTATTCGACTTGACATCCCGGTGGATGACCGGAGGGTGGCAGTCGTGATGGAGATAAGCGAGCCCTTGCGCTACTCCAACTGCTATGTTATATCTCAGAACCCAATCTACAAGCAACCTCCCTCCTTGCTTTCCATGTAAAGCATCTCCAAGGCTTCCATTCTCCATGTACTCATATACTATCATTGATTCAGCATCATTGTGAAGAAATCCCAGTAATCTCACAATGTTCCGATGCCTTAACCTTCCAAGAAGATTCACTTCCCCCACAAGATCATCGCTTGTTCCCAGTTCGACATCTGTCCCCGATTTCCACAACTTTTTAACTGCCACAACTGTATTCAGTCGTTGTAACTCCGCCTTGTAAACAACCCCAGTTGCACCCGTTCCAACCACATTCGATTCCTTGATGCAAGCTAAGATGTCCTGGCTTGTGAAACCTAACCTCTGGAACGCCAGTAATCTCCAAGGCCAATTGCCTCTCCCCATTTCAAACCTTTCTTCAAAGCAACTGCCATTCGAGTACCACCTCTCGTATAAGAATCGACCACCAAAAACTGCAAGCCCGAGTGCCAATAGCGATGAAATCGCAATCACCCATGCTGCCAAAATGTGTTTAGCATGTAAACTCTTTTCCCTATAGACCGAGTTTTGGGAGCAAGGGGGTAAAACTCCACCACAGAGACCAGCATTGCCAATAAGGTCATTAGGATTGATTGTCCTGAGCATGCCATTGGAAGGCACAAGACCCTCCAGATTGTTGTAAGAAACATTGAGCATTTCTAAGGCCGGAGAGTTGCCAAAGTTTTCGGGTAATCCACCGGTCAGAGAATTGTTGGATAGATCAAGAATAGATAATGTAGGCATCATAGCAATTGCTAATGGGATTGGTCCAGTCAATTGATTGTTATGGAGATTCAAAGTGACCAATTTCTCGCAGGAAGCAATGCTCGCGGGAATGCTTCCTGTGAAATGGTTAGAGGAGAGATCAAGCACCGCGAGTGAAGGGCTGTCTTGGAACTGGTCTGGGATTTCTCCCACTAAGTTGTTATTTGATGCAATGAAGTTTTGGAGATTGGGAATAGAAAGGATGGAGGAAGGAAGAGAAGATTGGAGGTGGTTTTGAGAGAAATCAATGAAAGAAAGTGAAGTAGAAGCAGAAATGTCACTTGGGATTTGGCCAGTGAGACTATTATTAGCCAATTCTAGCCTTTGAAGCTTCCCAAGTTTGCCAAAACCAACTGGGATTGAACCAGAAAGATTGTTGTTTTGCATTCTAACGCGAACAAGGGATGCACAAGTAGACAATGAAGTAGGAATAGGACCGGAGAAATCATTGTTGAAAAGGATAAGCTTAGTGAGGTTACCTCCACCACATAATGCTGCCGGAATTTGACCGGAAAACGAATTAGTCGATACGTCCAACCACTGAAGTGGTGAATTCTGGCCAAGATTAGGTGGTAAAGGTCCTGAAAGGGAATTGTTCCATAGCTCAAGGACTTGTAGTTGAGTCAACTGACCCAATCCAGAAGGGATTGAACCTGACAATTGGTTGCCCATCAGGTTTAGGAGTTGCAGATTTGTCAGCTGAGAAATCTCAGCTGGGATTTCTCCAGAAAATGTGTTTTCTGAGAGATCCAAAATCTGCAATGAAGTGATGTTTCCAATTGCTGCTGGAATTTCCCCTTCAAAATTGTTGTTGTACAACAGAACTGTGGTTAGTACCTTGAGATTTCCAAGTTCAGCTGGAATGGAACCACCAAGATTTCCAACCGATAAATCAAGGTACTTGAGATTGGTGAGATTTCCAAACTCAACTGGGATTTGCCCGTCGAATCCGTTGTACCCGAGAATTATCGTCTCGAGTGAGGAAATGTGGCCTAACTCCCGTGGCAACTGGCCTGTGAGATTATTCCCAGATAGCCCAAGAAACTTTAATCTCCCCAAGTTTTGGAAAGAACCCGGTATCGGTCCTTGGAAGAAATTCCCTCTCAAATCAAGAATCTCGAGAGACGTCGCATTTCTGAAATCTTCTGGGATTTCTCCTGAGAAATTATTGCTGGATACATTCAGTGTTGTCAATCCTGCTGCCATTCCAATACCCACAGGAAAAGAATCAATGAAATTGTTTGAACTTAAGTCAAGACTCTGCAATTTTGTGAGACTTGAGAAGGATTTTGGCAAAGATGATGTGAAGGCATTGCAGCAAAAGTTGAGAGAAATGAGAGAGGGGAGATTTTGGATTTGGTCCGAGACAGTGCCGCTTAGATTCATGTGGGAGAGGTCGAGTTTTTCGACTTCTCCGACAGAGTTGCAGAACACTCCCGTCCAATTACAGTAGACGGGACTGTTCCAGTTTCCTAGCTGACCCGACGGATCAACTAGGCCTGCTTTTATCGATAACAGAACCGATGTTTCATTGGTCGAAAAAGATCTCTCAATGCAACAGTAGAAGAAACAGAAGAAGATGATCAAGAAATGTGTTTGGAAATTCATGTTGTTGCTCTTCTTCTGCTGCATTGATCTTTGTTAATCTCTTAGTTTTTCCACCATTGGAGATGTGGAGAGAGATGGGGAGGAGAGAGAGAGAAGGTGTGTTATATGAGAGGTACTAATGTGGAGAAAATTGTATGATTGGTTTGCAGAATTAATAAATGATTAGCATTATTGTTGTATGGGGATTATTTTTTTTGTCACTGCAACAGCTTGTAATATGGAAGAAATGGCCTGGAAATTTTGGACTTTACTGAATTTGACTCCGACAATAAACATGGAGAGAATATGTTTCTTCTTCCTCTCATAGTCAACTCCAAGTGGGTAAGAAGAATAAAATTCTTGTTCCTAGTTTTTTTTTTTACTTCTTCTTTTTATGGGTTTTATAAAAATGTTACCGGATATTTACACAAAGAAATGTGCTTTTAAACGGGATACACATCACATCGTGATGAATGCATTCTTGTTCCTATTCTTTTTTTTTACTTCTTCTTTTTATGGGTTTTATAAAAATGTTACCGCATATTTACGCAGACAAATGTGCTTTTAAACGGGACACCAATCACATTGTGATGAATGCATGCAGTGTTGCCGTACTTCATTCTGACAGCTAAATAAACTTGACAGTGTGAGAGGAGGAATATGATGTTTTCATAGTTCAATAAAATTTACCTACAATACCCTTCTTGGCATGGTCATTTTGGCCTTGATCCTCTGTATAGGGACAATATGAACTATTGTTTCCACTTTTGATTATGCATATTCCTGTGGTCTTAATTCTTTTTTACTGTTTTTTTTTTTACGATTTGTAGTTTTTTTGATAACTTAGGTATTCGGGTCAACTTATGCGTACCTCGACTAATGACTACTTATAGTTGTTATAGTGGCTTTCTGAATTGTGGTGATAATTTTCAAGCAAAAGTTTAGTTCTTTTTTCTTCCCCTTTATCTTCTTTTGAAATAAAAAGCATGGTTATACTTAATGGATTGGATACTTATGAAGCAATTCACCCTTTAGGCCTTTAGTCTTGTTAAAGGTCCTTTTAGCTCTGTTTGTAGCCATGTGGAGGCTGCATGCTCAAAATGATTTGGATTTCATCCTTAAGTTTCTCTCCTAATAAAGTTGTAACTTGCAGGTATGACAAAGATTCATCAATAATGAGTCAAGACTACTCAATTGATCAGGGTTAGGCTCCTTAAGGACCCCACTGTCAAGATACTATCAAGTAATACATCAGAAGTTCATGTGGATTTGACACAAAATCACACAAAAATTAAATCAAGAAAAAAGCACCACACAAAGATTTACGTGTTAAAGAGAGAACGAAACATATTGACTATTGTGCATAACAAGTTATATACAACGGCAAGACCCCCTAAACCCCTTTGCCTTGATCGAGCAGATTGAACACCCGTCACAATCAACGAAGCAGCTTAACTGAATCAGACTTCACAAACCCAATAATTTTGATGCACCAGATGGTTGAGTAAGAGAGAACCTTTCCATTTTAAAGGGCGACCTCTGCACTAACGATAAAACAAGATAGGTTTTGTCAGTGTTTTCCCCCAATATTGATACTCATGGCATTCCTCTTTACTTTTTCAATTAATGGTAACATCAAATTAGCTCTGTAATTCCTTTTTTCGACATCTGCATTTGTCTATTAAGGACTACCCACCAAATTTTTTAATTTTTTAAAGGACTACCCAATTGAAATGAGAGAAAGTGATGGACATTATCAACCATGGGTTTGGACCCTACCAACCGCCCTTCCCCCCTTTATAAAATTGATCTTCACTATTGCATGTCCTAATTTTTAGAAGAATAAACTGGGCATTTTCACATGGACCCATGTGGGGTTGGGTTGGGGAGGTGAATAAAAGAAAGCGAATGTTGTGTGTCACTAGTATGTGTTCTGATAGTGGATGATGATATATAGGATATTATTGTATTGGAGGCCATGTGAAAGTTGAAAACCAGCAGCATGCAGCTTCCTGGGTATAGACCTGCCTTCTTATCATGAGAGAGAGAGAGAGAGAGAGAGAGAGAGAGAGAGAGAGAGAGAGAGAGATGTATATGCATGTATTATTAGTAGTATTTTTCATACATGCTTATTATGAGAAAGAGAGAGATGTATATGCATGTATTATTATTTTTATTATTTTTTGGTTGTGTCCGGGCCGGTTTACGCACACCTCGACTAATTCCTTCCTCGGTTAGGTCAAAGCAAGCCATCCATGTCGGAAAAATTCACAAGAAATTTCTTTCTTGCAAACTCTGGCCCCAAAAAAATAATTCTGGTCAATTATACGTGCGGGGAGCAAACCCATTAACCAACCAGACTGATCCTTGGGGCCGCTGCCTTATTATTATTATGAGAGAGAGAGAGAGAGAGAATTAAATGTATATTCATGTATTTGTTGAGCAATATTTTAACAAATCATAGGCTAATCAGAGAAAAGTCCCTTTGGAAATGGATGGGGGGATTGGACATTGGGAAAATACGTGTCTCCACATGGCTTCATGCCAAGACACAGGCATGCACGCAGCACAAACCAACATTACAATTTGCATGATTGAGAGAGAGAGAGGAATAATAATAATAGCCCTGATAATGCATGGCATATTGGTTCATGAATGAGTAGTGGAATATCTAGGAAAATCTGAGAAAATAGATGTCACGGAATTTCTTAAAACAAGAATTTGCTTCGTGGAAAGTTATCCATGTCCTTAAGACGTTATTTGTTCATGTACGCTATGTGCATCGATTGTTTCCAAAATATAATGAAGCTTAACTTACACACTACAAGAAAAAATGTCTACAGTGAGGATTGAGTTTCCTCGCCAAAGCATCAAATTTCCTCGCTAAAAGAATTGGCGAGGAAAGATTTTCTCGCCAGGTTTCCTCGCCAAAAGGTCGTCGCAAAAGGTATTCTAGCGAGGAAAAATAAATTTCCTCGCCTAATCTGCCAATTGGCGAGGAAATTTTTTGTCGCCTATCCGGAACAATTGGCGAGGAAAAATTTCCTCGCCAGTTGTGACCAATAGGTGAGGAAAATTTTCATCGCCAAAACTCCTGAAACTAAAAAAAGAAGGAATCAAATTCCAACTTCTCCGCCTCCGTTGGGAATCGAACCCGCGGCCTCCTCTCAAGCAACGCGTGCCCCATCCACCACACCAACTTCCATTTCAATGCAAAGTTCAACAACTTTTAATATATAGCCTTTTGTAGTTCTTTTCACCTCACTATTTTTTTAAAATCTTTTTGTCTAATTGTAGTATCTTTGTAGTGTTTCTTTAAATCTTTTAATGTTATTTGTTTTTACTGAAATTTTTATTTTTTATAATTTGATATTTTCCTATACCCTTTTATAAGTCTTTACTCATGAGAATGTTTTTGGATGGTCTCTACCTTCGTAGGCATTGACTTGTTACGTTTGTGTTATGTTTGACTTGAA
>JAXBDA010007768.1:0-16639 GCA_036023075.1 Gaultheria prostrata
TGGTAAGTGATAGCAATAAGAGTTGCTGTGGCATTATCCTTGTGGAGTTGGTGAGATACAGGGAAGGGGTATCTTTGGGTTTAGCCAAATTTGACTAGTGCTGAGTAGCCACTGCTTCATGGAAATTAATGGGGCAGCCTTTTATGACTCACTCTCTCTCTCTCTCACCTTTTGTTTATTGGGTGGGAGAGGCATTTGTCTTTGTCACCCATAGTCCATAGATGTGATGTCCATAAAGCAAAGTTTTCAAGCTTCTCTCCAGTCCCTAAAAAGAACTTAATATCTGTTTGTGCTCTTTGTGGGAATTTGACTGGCTTACTTTGGGGCCGTTCACGTTTTAAACTGGTGAAATGTCCTATCATGTTTTTGGAAATTCAAGAATCAAGAGTACTCATGCTCAAATTTTAGGTTGGTCGGATATTGTTTGACTTATTTTCGGATCACATTTATGATGAAAACGTAAAACCCATTTTTTAAATATAAATGTGTTTCGAAATCATGTCAAATGATATTCAATCCTTTATGATGTGGTTGATGTTCTCAGCGAAATTTTAAGAGAGTGTGGTGCCAAATCATTAAAGTGAGCCCGGAAAGAACCCAGAAAGGGCCGGGTCAGACCATTGAATCTCTTTAAGGGACCGGAGATGATCCTTATCTAGAGGAACTACTGTCAACAAAATCATTCAATTGGTTTTTTTTGGATGCGCAGTACATTTGAAGATTATGCCCGATTGGTAAGAGCCAGCTAAAGGACATTAGATTTGCTGTAGCTAATCAACGCCAAATTTTGACAGAAAGCTGATTTTTTGGTATTCGTTTCTTTTATGACCAAGAAGTTAAAGATCTGATTACTTTACATTAATAAATTATATCATTTATAGCCTTGGGAACCAAGAAATGAACTATTAAAAAGGAGTGGTTGTCTTTATTTATATATAGTTTGCAACTTTGTGACATGTTCTCTGAGTCTGCTTTGAAAGTCACTCTTTTGTCTTGCAGTGAGCCAGTGAGGCCCCTTTTTAATTAGAAAATCAACTGGCATGCTTTTTCCCAGCCATATCCAAGTAACACCTGTCCATGTTTGGGGTCAATTTGGTCAATTAAACATAGGATGCAGCCCATGGGGTTGGCCTGGTGTCCATAGGAGACTTAGCTAAGCTGAAATGGGCCCGTCAGTGAACAGTGAGTCTGTTACCTTAGAGATTGGTTGAGACTCGAGATGTGAGTAAGTTGAGCCGAATACCCCGAGTTATAAGATAAGGAAAACGTAAACAAAGGACACCCTACTACATAAGTCACTAAGTTAGGCCTCGTTCTTGAATGGATTTTATTTCACAAAATCTAATTTTGATAAAATCTAAAATTCTCAACGGATTTTAGCAAAATTAGATTTTATCAACACTGGATTTTATCTCATTACAAAACACATTTATCAACCCTATATTTAATCCATCGGGAAAACAATGTCATTTTATCAAAATTAGATTTTATCTCATAAAATCCATTCAAGAACAAGGCCTTAGTGGGAAAAAAAAACTTTTGTTAGTATTTCTGATTTATTTTTATTTTTTTAATTTTTAATGTTATTACTTATGTTTTAACAGCCTAGTTGCAAGTATTTATAGGATTTTATGATTTTGGAAGTCGTATTCGGTCAGGTATTGACTTAATCTGTAGTCTGCCTAAACCATGGTTCAGTTACATTCACAATAAAACAGGAAATAATTACAATTAGAAAAGTATAAAAACTTCGAAAATGTACGGATTATGGGTTCTCTGATGCTCATAAAAGATGTTTATGAGATCTTGTTTACTGGATCTCATACCTTAATTTCTGAAATCTTAACTAAGATGAAAGCCAGCCCAATTCAGGTCTGAAATTACAGGCTGTTGAAGTATCAGTTTATTGGATTGAAATAATTGTGTTATTCTCTTCCTATAGTCACTCTGTGGAATTTTACTTGTGAAACAGTTAGGGATGGCCTGTGCTTTGGAAACCTTGTGTGGGCAAGCTTATGGAGCTCAACAATACCGAAAAATCGGGACTCAAACTTACACTGCTATTTTCTCTCTCATTATTGTATGTCTCCCCCTCTCGATATTATGGATGAATATGGGGAAAGTACTTATTTTCATAGGCCAGGACCCTCTAATCTCACATGAAGCCGGTAAATTTACAAAGTGGCTTGTTCCGTCCCTCTTTGCCTTTGCAATTCTTCAACCGCTTGTTCGGTACTTTCAAATGCAAAGTTTGACCCTTCCCATGCTCATTAGCTCATGCGTCACTCTCGCTTTCCACATACCTCTTTCTTGGGTTCTAGTGTTTAAATCAGGATTGGATAACCTTGGAGGTGCATTGGCAGTTGACATTTCAATGTGGTTGAACGTGATCTTCCTTGTATTATACATGAAGTACTCTTCTGCTTGTGCGAAAACCCGGGCTCCAATTTCAATGGACGTGTTACGAGGAGTTGGAGAGTTCTTTAGCTTTGCTATTCCTTCCGCTGTTATGATCTGGTAATTTTGTTTGTTATTTTTCTAGTTTACTGCTTACGAGATTTTCTTAAACAGAGCATGAGGCTTAATTTTCTTCCCTATTCTCATTATTCTATGGCAATTTTATTTGGATGATGCATGCAGCCTTGAGTGGTGGTCATTTGAGCTGCTTATCTTGCTTTCTGGTCTTTTACCAAATCCAGAGCTGGAAACTTCTGTGCTATCTGTTTGGTATGTACTGAATCATCTGATAGGACAAAAGAGAATTGCTGATATTTAGTACATTGGATCTTAGATTATGTGTTTGTTTATATTTGGGATGAGCATTCTGGTGTAGGGATTTTAGAAAATTACAACTCTTAATTTCTTCTTAATTTTGTGGACAGTCTCAACACCATCTCAACACTCTACTCTATACCGTATGGATTTGGTGCCGCAGCCAGGTATGCTCATGGAAAATGTAGACTTGTGCATGTTGGCACTTCACAGCTGTGCTCACGAACGTAATTAACATGTATTACCTATGCAGTTGATCTTCTTCTTTTTTTCAGCACTAGAATTTCAAATGAGTTAGGAGCCGGAAACCCACGAGGGGCTCGGGTTGCTACATTGGCTGTGATGATTCTTGCTGTTGTGGAGACTACAATAGTGAGCTCAACCCTCTTCGCTACCCGACGCATTTTTGGTTACACTTTCAGCAACGAGAAAGAAGTTGTGGACTATGTCACTGCCATGGCACCTCTTGTTTGCCTTTCGGTTATACTGGATAGTCTACAGGGTGTCCTTTCAGGTTACATATATTGTCTCTTGATTTTTAGCCTCGTTTGGCTGCAGTTTCTGATTTTTGTTTTACACTGTATATTGTATTCAATAAAAACTGGGTATAAAATTTGTTTTTGCTGATTTTCATAACTTGTTTTCTGAGATTATCATGAAATTAAGGACACCATATTTGAGAAATTTCAGAAAAATATTTTCATTTTCTCACAAATTTAATTTCATGACGGATTTCTGTTTGAATCAGGTGTTGCTAGGGGATGTGGTTGGCAGCATATAGGGGCTTATGTCAACCTCGGGGCATTCTATCTTGTTGGAATTCCAATGGCTGCCACATTAGCCTTTTGGGTACAGATGAGAGGAAAAGGCCTGTGGATTGGAATACAAGTTGGTGCTATTGTACAAACAGTTCTGCTTTCTATAATAACAAGTTGCACAAATTGGGAAAAGCAGGTCCATTTTCCACCTCTAATCTCTCCAAGCTATTAGTACCTCTGAAGCAATAACTTGAAAGAAAAATTAAAAGAAATCGAGATTTTTCTCCGAGTCTTTAAGAGTCAACTTCTACTGGAGGCTTTTTCAAAATTTCTTTGCATTCCTTAATCTTTAGCCAAGGAATGGAGCACTAGCCATATCTATTTTCCAATCACAATTGCATCGATCTTGTTAATCTTGCAAGTTTAGCCGTATCTATATTTTCTTATGGGCCAAATTTTCATGTTGTAGGCTACAAAAGCAAGGGAGAGGCTATTTGAGGGAAGATCTTCAGGAAATAATGGAGTAATGTGAAAGAGGTAAGAGTACCGGTGAATTAGCCATTTGATGTTGTAAAAGAAAACCATCACAGCAACTTATATAGATGAGGTTCATGGATCATCTTTTCAGTTTCTTGATAGTGGAACTTGAAATTGCAGTGGTACATGTTTTACATCGACTTTTATAATTCTTCTTTATTTGGTACATGGGGAAAACATGAACATTAATTCTAACTTGAAGAGGATGGTGATGACGTTGGTGAGGATGGACATGACGGATGAGATATGGTGGTGCTTGTTTCTGTAGCTTTCCTTTCTGTTTTGATAACAAAATACTCCAGTTTATTAACCGGTTGGTCTACCTATCAGAGTGCTCGGTAGACCGCCCGAGAGGGATGATGTTACATCTGCTTTTTCCTAGACCTGCTTGACCTTTGCTCTTGAAGCTACGGGGTGAACTGCTCGCCAAGTGCAGCGAACGGTTGTGTAGTTACGCACAAGTGCAGCGAGGTTTGAGGAGTTGGGTTGAAATTAGAGTAGTGTAACTTTTTCTTGACACATGATGGAAAAACACTAGGCTAGCCATGATCCTCAGATGAATGTGTCTATGTACTCGTAGTGATGAATTGAAGGCTGATCATGGCATATGCTGTTATAATACTCCAGAAGTGTAGTCCTACATCGGTGAGCCACCAGAAAGGGTGGTTGGATATAATAATAAGGAAACGAGCGGTCGAACACAAGGTACGTAGTACGGGGGTGTTTGGCCGACAACTTATCACGTTTTCACCTTCTCTTTTTTTAATTCTGGGTGTTTGGGCGACAAAACCCAAAACCCATTCCCTCAAAACTCAAGGAGAGTCTAATTTTCGGCTTTCATTTTCAATTTTTGAATCTGGTAGGAGTGTTTGAGTGAAATGTGAGAATGCATTTTGCTACAGGAGTAGTATTTGGGAGAATAATGATGAAAATGAGTTATAGATTGATTGTTTACCAATTTGCCCTTATTCCTTTATTATGGTACTATTAAAAATGTGTATGAATATTGTTTTTAATAATTTTTAAAGTTACATTCGAAAATATTTTTGTAAACCTGTCCCGTCCAATTTTTATTTTTATTTTTATTTATTGTTGGAAAATATTTTTTGCTCTTCCTTTTTTTTGGTAATTGAAAGTGTCCCATACTTAATAAAAATTATATAAAATATATGAAAGTAATTGCCAAAAAATAAAATGACCGAAAACAACCAACAAAGCCTACAAATTAAAACATTACACAAATCAAGCTCCCAATACTTCTCTCCATTTCCCCGTCCAGTTCTCTCCCCTTAACCGATTTGCATCCACTAGTCAAGAGACTCAAGACCTTCGACGATGACCGTGAAAGATGTGCACGCCTTCAGCGGACAATTATGACTGTAATTGCCCGTCGTCTTGCGTTGAGCCAAATCTCTTGATTTTTTGAGTTCTTTGCACCAAATTAAAGATAAAACGGGGCAGGGATTTTTTCATGGCCAGCTAGAAAACAACTACATATATCCCAAGTAATTAGGAACAAGGCAAGTTTTACACGAGTAGTAGTGGGGAACTACATTATTTCAGACGGTTACCAACATAACAAATGAGAAGAATACCAAATAAAAATCTGTGATGTTTTTCTCCTACCAATGCATAAGGAAATTGTTCTATCTGTCAGTAAGGTTGGCATACGATCAAACTTACTTGAGCATTAAGAGAAGAACAAATGATTTTAGAAGTCTTTTTTCGCAAATTTATCACAATTAGTTGAATTTGCGACATACTGACCTTACCATACAAAGGAATGTAAAACCTAATTCTGTTTTGCGTTTGTGTAGTGATATAGCTGTAGGGCATGCAATACATCTCATAGATTTTGTACTATCTGGTTCATATTCATGTTTTAGACATACGCACGTGAGGCAGAAATCTCATGAGTTTCTTGGTGATATAATCTGGCAGAAATCACATACGCACATGAGGCAGAAAAAAAGTGATGAGGGCAGAGGAAACTAAAGACGTCTTTTCCTTCTCTGCCTTCATTACTTTTTTCCCTTTCAATTTTCTTCCAGAGCTTTTGGTGGGCGTCTTTAGTTTTCTTTTTTTATTTGCCGTCACCTCCTTCTCCTCCTCCTCCGACTCCAAAATAATGGGACAGCTCATGGGTTTTTTTGGCAAAGCTCATGGGTTTACCTTAAAAAGCCTGGTCGGTCACCCCAATTTTCGAAAGTCTGGGGTATTGGACTTGGCACCACTAGATGCACTCAATGCGCTTGCGCTTCTCACGCCCTCCATGAGGTTGGACATGGCATTCGTAATGTAGTCTGACCCTGCAAAACCAAGTTTGTCCATGGACACTTGCAAACTCTGAATGGCGAAGAATCTTTGCCTCAGTATCTCGGGGAGAAAGGAGGATCTCATTTCTTTCTCAAACTCAGTGGCAATGCTTTTCCACCGTCCCCTCAGAGAAGGTGGAAACATAGGGATGATTCTCATCAAAACAGAATCCTGGGATTTGTCCCATAATTTGTCCAGTCCTGCAATCGAAATAATGAAAGTGAAAAAATCTAGAAAAAACATGATAAGAAGAATAAAAAGCAACTAATCCTAAAATGAAATTAAAGTCAAAAAAATCTAGAAAAAACCTGAAAAGGAGGAGGAGGAGGAGGGAAGAAACTAACCATCGTCGATTCAGTCTGTTCCTCTTGTAATTTCTGGAATTGATTTGAAAACGAGGAGGCATAGTTAGTGAATAGGCTGCATAACACCCACCCCGTTTCCCCTCATCTGTTCTTTCATTGGAGAATTTATTGCCTCATCTGAAAAGAAGTGTTTACATTTTTTGATTGGGAGAGTTGGGTCGGCTCCGGATCATCTGTCCCAATGTCTCTGCCCTACTCCTTTGTCCCACACCCACCCATTTTTTACTTTTTTGTTCTCTTAAATAATAGTAAAACATTAATTCCATATACCCTCTCCATCCTATTTTGATAGTCTTCTACGAAAAAAAATACTCTTTTCAGAAAGAAAAATAAAGTACTTCCGCACAAGATTATTTGAGTTGTTTGTAGATATGAAAATTTTAAAAATTTAAAGTTACACATCTTTTCGTAGGGAACTATCACAATGGGACGGAGGGAGTACAAAAGTTCTCATACACGTTATTGACAAAAGTGGTTTCTTTAGAGTTTAATAGGAAAAGATGTTTAATTTTCGGATAAAAAAATAAAATTACACATCTTTGTGTAGGGAACTATCACAATGAGACGGAGGGGAGTTCAAAAGTTCCCATACATGTAATGGACAAAAGTGGTTTCTTTAGAGAGTTTAATATGAAAAGATGTTTAATTTTCAAATAAAAAAATAAAAGTGTTTCCGTTCATAGTCTTAAGATAACCATTTATTAACTATATATCTTCCTCTCACAGACTAAGAAGCACATACATGGATACGGGATACAGACACGACACGGACACGCGGACAAATTATTTCTTCAAAAATTAAGACACGGACACATCGGAGACACGTCAAATATAAAATATATTTGAAATATAGAAGTATGCCACGAATCCATATAAAAGACGAAAACTTTATCTCCATCAAATTAAAGAACAATACAATGAAGATAAATTAGCAGTTCGCATATAAGTATACATGAACTATACATCGGTGGAAATTTTCACTCTTTGGTTTTAAAAATTAGATGTTAACCTTTTATGTACCCTTAGCATGTTCTAAGAGTTTTGCCAATGTGTCGTAGAGTATTTACAATGTGTCTGAGTAAAAGAAATGTAACAAAAAAATTAGACAAGTATTTGAGCATGTGACACGTGTCCAGAGAGTGTCGTGTCGTGTCCGACACGTGTCGCCTGTAGACGTGTCCGTGCTCCTTAGACCACACATCAGAGTAAAAACTTTTTATACTATCCCAACAACATTGATAGCATATCTAATTTGACCAACAAAGGAGAAATTTTTCAAACACCGGACATTCTTTCAAAGAAAAGTCTAATGGTAAGTAAGCAAAAAAGATTTGGAGAAATGAATCAATCAAGAAAAAAACAACAAAAATAATAGGCCGAAAGAATTTTACAATGGTTCGGTTTAGCCAATAGTTTATACCACCAACGAAAGAGAATCTCGAGAGACTGTTAAGGAAAAAATGTCCCTAACGTGTCATGTTGTGTCAAACTTGTGTCCATGTCGGCTCAGCTTAGGTGAAGCTTACTCTTAGTTGCCTAATGTCTTAATTGCATCTTCAATCACATTGTAAAGGTTTGACTATCCTTCTTAGGGATTTTAACTGACACTTTTGGTTGACACCTATGTAGCACGGACACCAACGGGAATACAGATACGGACACAGGACACGTGAATTCTAAAAAATGGACACGGGCACGGCGGAGGACACGGAAAGAGTAAATAAATAAATAACTAATTAAATATATAAACAAATCATATATCTATGCAATAACAGTTTATATACATATATATACACTTTTCTTTTAATATGTAAGATATCTACGCTGTTATATACCAGTATATTTACTGGTACACACACATATATGTAAGATATATACCCACAAAGGATATATATATCAGTATATACAGACATACATATATGCATATACAAACATATACATAGCAAGAGAGTGTAAATGTGGGACACACATGGACACACATGTCCATGCTGTGTCCCCCGATAAAAAAATAATATAATTTAAGAGACACGCCACGTGACGTGTCCAATACGAGTCCCCATGGGAACACGCGTGTCTCCGTGTCCGATACGTGGACACGGCGACCTCTAAAAGTGTCGGTGTTTCATAGGTTGACACAAATAAAGAGCCTTCAAATTCACCACACAAAAAATGCTAGATAATCGTAGAACATTCTATCTATTTTATCCATCATAGCCAACAAATCAAACTGATGGATAAAATCAGTTTACTTAAACTTACTTGCCAATTAAAATTAGGATATAAATCCTCACTGTCTCTTGAGGGAAAGCTAAAAGCTTCTTGTCGGGGCAATTGCCACACAATTTACCCTCTCATTGTTGTTGAAAAATAGGAAGAAAACAATTGATTAGAATGAGCACGGCAGCATTAATTAGCAAATCAACAATAGGATTTAGAGATTAAAAAGTACATTGATCGCAATTAGACAAATGTGTGTTTAATGAACCGAAAGGAGATGAACTAATCAAGCACATAATTAGAAGCGTAATAAATGAAGCAGCAAAAACTGTAAAGACTACTATAAATAATGCTCCCACTATAAAGACCCAACCATATTCTCACAAACTTTAATAGTCAGTTTACGTAAGGGAAACTACAAACATTACTGCTGAAATAGAAAATCAATATCAGTATTCGGGCAAAAACTGTAATGTAGGGGAGATTAGAAACAAAAATATACCCATTGAATTGCTAGTTTTATTACATATTTTAGGTTACCCAATTGATGGCAAACATAATGTGGCATCCAACTCATTAGAGTTAGGAGTCAGGACTTATGAGTGCATACAGGCCTCTTCACAAGTTTCTGATAAGTCACATGTGCCATCAAACTCGAGGTTTTAGTCTTGTTTTGAATACCACTTCATTTAATCTTCTTGTTCATGTGAACAGACCCAATGCTAAGTAGTATCCAACAAAGTTTGCAAAAATAAAAGTAGTACACATCATCAAATATTGTGTCCACCACACTACCAATCTCCATGATAGCCACTATGCTAATTAGTAGATAGGCTTTATTGATCTTTTTGGTTAACTTTTCGAGAGTTGGGAAAGGGAGTGAGAAGAAAAATATAATAAGAATACAAAAACCGAATCTGTGTCTTGCCCTGTGACGGCCAAAAGAGCTCCTTCTACTTCTTTAATAGTCGCGGCAACATCTTAACAAAAGTAGTGAAGACTATAACTTATATATTGTCTAATTTCATAGTTCACTTAAGGGGAATATAAAACAATACAAAGGAATCCCAAAGCATAGTTCCAGCCTTCCGTTAGCGACAAAAAATAGTATCAGGAATTCAAGGAAATTCACAGCTTCTACCACATAAATTGAATTATGCAAACAGTGAGTGGTTTGTGTTGGTTTTAATGTGGAACCTGACATTCAAGAACACAGAGTCGTTGAACACACATCTAACTGGTGATTGTGTTTTAAATGAGTTTTCCCATTGATTTCTCTATGTGATTGTGTTTCAAATTAGTTTTCCATAGGGATTTTTAAGCTTCAAATTTCTAGTATCTGGTCTTCACTTTTGCTCATGAGAATGTGTGTGTGTGTGTGTGTGTGTGAGAGAGAGAGAGAGAGAGAGACGAAGACGATGGAGCGTGTTGTTTACTGTGGAGACGAAGACGATGGAGCGTGTTGTTTACTGTGGCCACTACTGTTTTGGAAGGATCTTTTTCATTCCTACAGCAAAAAAAAAAAAACAAAAAAAAAAAAACAGATGCCCTTGCCCAAAGGATAACCTTAGTCCAAGGATCAAAAAACAGGGCTTGTTCGGTTTGGGTCTCAAAACCCGGTTTCTAAATTATTACTCAATCATCATCCCTATTTCTTTTCCATCATTACATCTATTTTTAAATATTATTCTATTTCTCTCTCTCTAATCATTACACCTAATTTTCAATTATTCCTTTCATTTCTCTCTCTACTCAAAACCCAAAATCCAAATGTGAAACCCAAACCAAACCGAACAAGGTGTCTGTGTTCTTCTTTCTTTCTCTTGGAAAAAACACTTTCCACCAATAGCATTTCCGTTCAATGAAGGGAGTGATTCTCTTTTCTTACATAATTTGTTCGTAACTGAAAGAAAACCGGTCACCCTGCCCTACTCCAATTATTCCACCCATTGAACTAAGAAAGTAGAGAGTGAAGGGCACCACAATCCAAACCCAACTTAAACAAATTACCTCCCTTACTATTGGCCTTTCCCACCAACAAACTGGACATTTTCCCAAATCTTTTTTTTTCACATTGATTAGTTTTACAACCAGCCCATCCCTCTCTTACTGAAAAACATTGATTTGTAAATGAAATTAATGAATTCACAACGGAAGTTCTTCGAGCAGTCACTTGCAGAGGTGAAATTAATGAAAATCATAATGGAAGTTCTTCGAGCAGTCACTCAAATGCCCAATTATGTGTTGCAGTCAAGAAAAACACAATCCAAGAGATGCAACCGAGTAACAAAACAAAATCGAGTGGAAAACATGGACTTACAATAATCGAGGGGAAAACAGCCCAAATTAAAACGGACTGGCAACGAAGCCGCGACGATGATGCTGATTGTGGCGAGGATGATGATGATGATGATGCAGCGAGTTCTTCGAAAAATGATCTCCTTGCTACCGCATACAATTGCAGACAAGACATTGTTCAGTCCCTCTCGCAATTCGACTCAATTCCGGCCGATTTGATATATCGAAATTCTGATTTTATCGGATTAGGTACAAGGTAAAAGGTAAACCGGTTATTATGGTTTTGATTTAGTATAACCAAACCTATTTTAAGGAACTTAAATTCATTAAGATTAAGTACAAATTCATTTTCATTTAATATGAAATTTTTATATGATTTGTATTTTTCTGCGCTCTACAATATGAATGTCTCAGATTATTGAAATATCACCGAGATAGATAAAAAGTGTACTTAAAGCCCCCTAAGAGTTATTGTTGTGAAGAGGATATGATTCAATATATCCAAGTCAATTTTCGGAAATAGAAATTCATTTAGATTAAGTACTACAATGTATTTTTTTATGAGATATTCATACATCATATGCGTTATAAAAATTTCTTCGAGAAGAATGTCTCGGATCATTAAATAATGGTCCAAATAGGTAGAAATCGTCCTTGTAGAACCCAAGAGTTCTTGAAACAAAACGTCGTCGTTTTTGGTGGCATGACACAGGTTGAACCTATGTCATGACGTGGAAATTAACTCTTGAAACAAAAACGTCGTCGTTTTTGGTGGCATGACACAGGTTGAACATGTATCATGACGTGGAAATTAACTCTTGAAACAAAACGTCGTCGTTTTTGTTGGCATGACACAGGTTTGACCTGTGTCATGACGTGGAAAATAATTTCTCTATTTCGAGCCATTTTCTGGAGATTTTTTTCCTCCTTTTCCGTGTTTTTTTCACACAGAGGAGAGAAGGTGATGGAAATGGAAGGTCTGAGCTTGAAGAACAGAAGCAAAATCATGTGGAAGAAGAGACCCAGATCATCACCCTCCTCTCTCCTCTTCCTCTTCTTCTCTCTCCTCATTTTCATCTCCTACTACTACGAGCACAGTTCCATTTCTACCCTCCTCCTCCGCACCTCCACAAATTCCTCACCTCCCCGCTTATGCACTTCGCACCAGAAAACCCTAGCGGCTGAAAAGTTCCTCTAGTACGCATCCCACAGTGGGTTCAGCAACTAGTTGTCCGAGTTCAGAAACGCCGTTTTGATGGCCGCTATACTCAATCGGACCCTAATTGTGCCTCCTGTTCTGGATCACCACGCCGTTGCTCGTGGCGGTTCGATTTTCTGTCTGGAACCACGTCATTGATCTCATTCGTACTCGCAGGCAAGAAATTTGTACCCCACCTTATTTACTCATCGACATTTTCATATGTACGTTTTGTTTTTTTTTTGTTTTTTTTTTTGTTTTTTGTGTGTGTGTGTGTGTGTAGGAACATATTACATATACATTATTGAGCTCATTCATAGTCACAGACAAGTAACTTGAACACCCAACTTGTAGACTTTGGATACGTATCGTGTATTGCAGGCAAGTAGTTAGAACCCCACCTTATATACTTATGTGTATAGTGCATATTTATGTGTATACATACACACAAACTTTTGAAGATTTAGATTTTTTCGGAGAACTCTTCAATTTTTCAATTTCGTCCAGTAAATGTTTGTGCAGATAGTATACATACAATTCCATTTATGTAGTCGGGTACAACTGTTCTTTTTCTTATTAGATTCTGGACTTGTGGGTGTAATTGGGTTCTCTTCTATTCATAAAAATGGGTACTTCATTCTCATTGATCAAAGGTATACATTAGGTGCCCTAAGGCAAGAGAATTACATGTGCATACAAGAACTGTATCCAATCTAATGAATGAACTGCCACTCTAACTAACTGAGAGAATCTCCACATGGCCAGCGACGAGCCAGCATACACCCTGTGGTGGCACTTGTCCTCACTATAGTGTGTGACTTTTAAAAAAAATATAGTTTATGTTGTTGAAATGGTTCTTTTTTATATAAATATATCTAAATACTTCTTATTACTTGATTGTCGAGATTGAAAGAGACTAGATTTATCCTTGTGTGTACTTGTTCTTGGAAGAGACCAGATGATAGAATTGGTTATTGAGAGAGTATTTTCGACTATGCATCATTTGAAAAATCTATGATGCAGCCGAATAGGCGAGTAATTGATGAGGGATAGCATAATTGCATACTAAGAAAGAGAGATTCTTGAAAGTGTTGACAATAAAATTATTGTGCAAAGTTCTAAGTATGAAAACTTGCCACGCTCTATCAGTCCATTGTTAAAACTCACATTTGTAGGGTCTTTTTTTACATATTAATATGCTACTTTTGTTAGTAGTTTCATCGAAAAAGAGATCTTATTGTTGCACTGTCATTAACTGTGGAATTTTTTTTGTTGCCTTTGTGTTTCATAAGCCCCCAACTAACTCTGGCTATGCCACTGCACGTGGCTAACCAAATAACTGATGTATTAATCAGGTAGCCTTGACAGTATTAGCAGTTTGGATTTGGTTTGACGTAGAAGATTCATTGTAAGAGAAGACTGTTCACTTTCTCAATATTGATTGGGAGTCTTACTGGTTAATGTTAATTTTCTTCTAGACATGATTTCTCATTTCTGCCATTTGGCTATGTAGGCTGTGTTATATAACTATGCTAAATATTGGAAAATTCGTATTCCTTTTACCTGAGCATCCCATGTTAATTTTTTTGTGTATCTGGTGGTAAGTATACAATATTTAACTATGTTAAATATTTCAAATTGAAAATTCAAATTCTTTTTACCAGAGCATCCTATGTCAATTCTTTTGTGTATCTGGTGGTAAGTATATAAAGACAAACACATTCATTTACTTGGCAGAACTGTTAGATTTTCAAGATCAGGCTCTTGCTGAAAATGTGTTTCGTCAATATTTTCACCCTTTTTCAATCTATAGGAGGGGATAAGAGAATAAGAGATAGTGAAGCTGCAATTTGCAGCAATAGGATTCGAACCCATGCATCGTATCTAGTAAGGGAGCACCTCAACATTAGGTCAACCCCTTAGTCTTGTACTCTATTAGGGAGAAGTACTGATTTCTTCAGACTAGTATATTTTTAGATCTCTGATCACCTTGCCTTCAGTTCTCATAGCTGTTTCACCGTGTTAGGGTTTTTTCTAGTTGAAGCGTAGTTTATGTACGCTTCTTGATATTTACTTACTTCAATGGTTGCAGGTATGTTTCACTGGCTGACATAATTGATCTTTCAAAATTAGTATCTGGTTCAGATATTCAAGTAATAGATTTCAGAGAATTTATATCTATCTGGTGTGGAGTCAATATAGACTTGGCTTGCTCTAAGGAGTCAAACAGACAGTCCTCTTTGTTCGAAACTGTGAGGGAATGTGGGACTCTACAATCTGGCAACAATGGTAATGTAAATAGCTGTGTATATGCTGTAGATTAAGATTGCAGAACAACAGTCTGGACGTATGGAAAAGACAGCGAAGATGGGACATTAGACTCATTCCAACCAGATGACCAACTTAAGAAGAAAAAGAAAATCTCATATGTCAGGACACGTCATGATGTTTATAAGACCCTTGGACCTGGTTCAGGATCTGATTCGGCCTCTATCTTGGCATTTGGAAGCCTTTTCACTTCACCATATAAAGGTTCACAGCTACACATTGACATCCATGAAGATCCTAGAGATCAAAGAGTGCATTCCTTAATTGAAAATGTGAGATTTCTCCCGTTTGTCCCTGAGATCACAAATGAGGGGAAAGACTTTGTTTATGAGAAAATGTTTTTATTTACTGTTGGATCAGGCTCCTCCTTTGACCGTCTAGTCTGTCCCGTTGGTGGATATTTCTTGGGCCCACTTTCATGATTAGAACTGTTTATTTTTCAGACATCGTCGAGAATATCAATTCTTTAAAAATTATGTTGATCGGGTACAATTTAATATTCTTTCAGAACACATTCATGTTGCAAAATGAATATAATTGGAAAACCACAGCCCATTTTGACAAATAGGAACGTGTTCTGAAAACAGTCAAACGGTGTCTAATCAACATAGTTTTTTGCGAGGCTAATGTTTTTTATGAGGCATATAAAGTGAACGGTTCAGATTAAGATTATCAAAGTGGGTCCAAAAAGAGCTTGCAACGGGACTGACTGGAAAGTTGAGTCCATCAAAGAGCATATTCCTCCTCTTGTTTTGTAATGTTAAACTAGTAGGGCTGCAAACGACCGGTCTAAGCTTTGAAGTGCTGGAGCTCTGTTCATTCAAAGCCACCCATGGTTGCTGCTTGCATTATTTTTTGGGGATCTGTTATTGCCAAGGAAAACTCTCTCTACTACTTTGTCAGTGCCACTTTGCTCAGGTATATCGCGCTTCAATCAATTGCTATGGCGTTCACAACTGGAGTTACTGCTGTCATGCCAAATCAGCCGTATATTGGGACCCTCCCTGTGCTATGCAACAGGGTTGTTTTTCCATGTCAATACCTGTTTGTTTTTCTTCCATTTGGCACATATCTTTTCTCAGAGTGAATATTATCCGTTCTTGGTTTATTGCTTGTGTAAGCTCAATACCATGTTTATCAATAGATGAATATCTGTGCAGCGATTTCTACAAATTTTACTTGGCATACTGTATTGGCCTGATATGAGCACTCTAAATTCTATAAAGCAAAATAGCAGTTGAAAATTGAAATGTGGATGCAACTTGGATGATGCAAGCTATTGAGGTTCAGTTCAATTTTCATGAAAGCAAGCTAAAAGGATGAAATTTTTTAATCACGTACTTTTTGAATGAGTTTGCGACTAGAAAGTGCTATATTCCTCCATGCTACAACTTCCAAAGCAAATCAATTCTCAAAACTTGCATTCAACCTTGTATAGAATCGCTTACTTCTTTCAATTTGTTGAGTATTTGTATAGATGTTTTCAAATAGAGTTCATATATGATTTTCACTAATATGGTTAGAGTTCTGAGATGGATTATGCTAGTAAGATGGATTGTGCTGTTAGGCGGCAGGGCCGTGCTAGTGAGCTGTTCCGGGCTATGAGATAGTTCATGCCTTTTTAACAATCCTTATATTCTCTTGATGATTATCGAAAGGGTTTGCAAGCCTTAACGACAATCCTTTGCAATTTGAATATTAATCTGGTCTATACAGCGCATGGTTATGTGGTTGGGATAGATTCCCAACCCTAGATTCTTTCCCAAATAGTTTCACTCGTTTAATTATCCCTCTCTCTGCCAACCCCCCCCCCCCCCCCCCCCCCCCCCCCCCCCCCCCCCCCCCCCCCT
>JAXBDA010007769.1:0-16638 GCA_036023075.1 Gaultheria prostrata
TCCCACCTTTGGAGTATGAATTTGACTTTGATTTCTTCATAGCTTTTGAAATTTGTTTCACTACGGAACTTTTGATACTAGAATCTCTCCAAAATATTAAGAACTCGATTTATGGTGATTTTTCGAAACAGAGACAGGTTGGTGTCTCTATTTTCTGCACGGGACTGATTTTGTATGTAATTTTAAGGGCATCAAACGAACTTCAAACCTTCTGATTTTTGGACTGGATACTCTAATTGGTAACTAGTATGAGTGTGATTTTTCGTGGACATGGGTTCTTTGAAAGAAATGGGTCAAAACCTTGTGCTTGTTCTCTCTCTCTATCACTCTTTGTCTATCTCTGCAAATTTTCCAGACAGCAGACTGGGTCACCTGTTTTGATCGATTTCTCCTTCTTAAACTGTTAATTAGGCTTCGGTCCTTTCTTATGTTTTAAAGTTCACTCAAAGCCCTTTCTTTTGCCGCTGGAATCAGTAAAATCCATTGAGAATTTGATTTACTATGAATTTTTGAAATCTAGTCTGCAACCTGGAAATCTGCTCTGAGACAGATTCGTGTAACTTCAGTACTTGCTCGTTTTCCCACCTTTGGAGTACGAATTTGACTTTGATTTCTTCATAGCTTTTGAAATTTGTTTCACTACGGAACTTTTGATACTAGAATCTCTCCAAAATATTGATAACTCGATTTATGGTGATTTTTCGAAACAGAGACAGGTTGTTGTCTCTATTTTCTGCAGGGGACTGATTTTGTATGTAGTTTTAAGGGCATCAAACGAACTTCAAACCTTATGATTTTTGGACTGGATACTCTAATTGGTAACTAGTATGAGTGTGATTTTTCGTGGACATGGGTTCTTTGAAAGAAATGGGTCAAAACCTTGTGCTTGTTCTCTCTCTCTATGTCACGCCCTCGATTTTCAACATAAATAAATAAATATTTTTCTCCATAAAATAGCTCAATAAACTCATAAATTAGTCCAAAAGTCATCTCACAATGCTACATTGATGATAAATGATAATTCAAATTTTGGTATCCGTGTCCCATATAAATTGGTTCTCCAAAATGTTACGTTCTCTCAAAAGGAGATTTAAATGCAACTTTAACTTTCAAATGATGAGTTTTCTGACAATGAAAATTCTTTCATGTCATGCTTCAGAAATATCATGCATCCCTCGCATCCCAACTCATGACGCTTGGTTATACCTGAAAGACTGAAACAGCAAAGGGGTGAGCATTCACTTCGCCCAGTAGGTATCCCCTTTTTTGTTTCAGACACAAAAAAAAATGCACAACAACATATAATGAACAGGAGATATAACATAAGATTGACAAATAACAGGTAAGCCATCAAGCATATCATTTGATTATAGCGACCGAACAATAACACTTCACACGTCACTCATGCGTATAACTACGATATAACATGTGGGTGATAAATTACCGAACTCCCCTCTAACCACGTTGTAAACCACAATATTATTATTCAACAAATTGATCTCTCGTATGTCTACTAGTGGGCTAGTCCTTTGTATCCAACAACCATCATCAAGTCCGTCTCTACGATATCATAATTTCACATTAGCAAAAGTCGCAAAATATATGTTCTCTTCCCTCCTTTCCATTCACTCTATATAGACCCAACTTTTGACGTTCAACTTCCGTTTCCTCCCTTATCACCACTATTACATTATGTTCGTTAATTCGTAAACATTCTAGCAATCCTCTTTAATTTAACCAAGTATATCTATCAACTCACATTAGTCAAATCAAATATCCAACGCATGCTCAATACAGAATATCCAACACATGACCAAGTACTCTGAAAGCATCCAACATTTTTCGTGTGTCTATATGTACTAGATGTACTCATCTACAACCAATGCTAAGTACAAGTGATAAGAATGAACAAGGACATTACATAAAGAAGTACGAGACTTAGGAGAAACCAATAGGATGGATTATACTTAATAAAGTCACTAGATTCCCTCACAACCAACACGTTGTACCCGATACGTAACCGACACGTCGTATGAGTCCAAAACATCTTCATTATATGCATTATTCATTTAAACCATTCTTTATACCCCGGGCATACCTTAAAGGCCCCGTGTCACTCCGGGCATACCCTTTCGGGCCCCGTGTCATTCCGGACATACCATATAGGCTCCGTGTCATTCCGGGCATACCCCTTTCGGGCCCCGTGTCATTCCGGGCATACCATATAGGCCCCGTGTCATTCTGGACATACCATATAGGCTCCGTGTCACTCCGGACATACCATATAGGCTCCGTGTCATTCCGGGCATACCATATAGGCCCCGTGTCATTCCGGACATACCATATAGGCTCCGTGTCATTCCGGGCATACCCCTTTCGGGCCCCGTGTCATTCTTTTCATCATTTCATGCTCAATCGATTCATTTAAGTGTCCATGCAATAGCTCAACTCAAATCAAAGCTCAAAAATCCTAGTTCGCTCGGTAACCGTCAACTCGCATCACTAAGTGTCAAACACATGACACGGACCCCGAAGAAACTTAAGGGATCAACAAACAAGCCAAATTATACACATGACACTTCTCTCAAGGTGTTTCAAGTCATATTGATAGGATTATAACACTTTCACACACAGTAGAGGTAGTTACTCACTTATGGCCTTGGTACCAGTACCCGTCTAATAGGTACCAGTACCACAGAGGGCAGCCTCCTAGGTCAAAGATAGGTACCAGTACTTACCTATTTGGTACCAGTACCACGTCATACGAAATTTCTAACTTCTGACAGGTACCAGTACTTGCCTAGCAGGTACCAGTACCACAGCAGGCAGCCCCTTTTAAATATTGACAGGTACCGGTACCTGCTTAACAGGTACCAGTACCAGAGTGCACAGAATTCTTTGACAGATTTAAGGGTTTCACATGAGGATTTGTTTAGAGGATTTCAAGGACAAAAAGGAGTGTGTTGGGCAATAGTTCAAGAATTCAACAACACATTAACATAGTGTATGATCAAATGGCCTCAAATCAACATCAACAAGACTAGAAAATACCTCCCAAGGTGATTAAACAAGAACAAAGGGGTAATGGAACAAGAACAAGAGTGATAAACACACATTCACCCAATTTGCATAAAGAATTGATAGTGGTTCCCCTACCTCAAGGTTTTGCTTCCAATCAAGCAAACAAATGAATTTTGAGATCCCCAATTTGAAAATCCCGTTTTTGAGCTTCAAGGTGCAAAAAGAGTGAGTTCCGGGCTTCAAATCACGCGTAGAACAATAATCCAAGGTCCATTTGCGAAGGGGTTTGATGGAGGTAGTGTATTTTGAGCTCAAATGAGCAAAAACGGAGGAGAGGGAGGGAGAAGAAGAGGGGGAAGAGGGAGGAGACTGATTTTTTTGTCTCTCTCCCTACCCTATTAACACCAAACTTTGAAAAATTACACCACGCACCCCCTGAATGACATGTGTTATGCAATAGTTACCCACGTGTCTTATTTTTGTGCATTGACCCAAGGTTCTACATGAAATTCAATCCCTCGCACTTCCTCATTTTTATTCCGAAAAAATATTATGAATTTTTGGGTCCTTACACTCTATCACTCTTTGTCTATCTCTGCAAATTTTCCAGACAGCAGACTGGGTCACCTGTTTTGATCGATTTCTCCTTCTTAAACTGTTAGTTAGCTTTCGGTCCCTTCTTATGTTTTAAAGTTCACTCAAAGCCCTTTCTTTTGCCGCTGGAATCAGTAAAATCCATTGAGGATTTGATTTACTATGAGTTTTTGAAATCTGGTCTGCAACCTGGAAATCTGCTTTGAGACAGATTCGTGTAACTTCAGTACTTGCTCGTTTTCCCACCTTTGGAGTACGAATTTGACTTTGATTTCTTCATAGCTTTTGAAATTTGTTTCACTACGGAACGTTTGATACTAGAATCTCTCCAAAATATTAAGAACTCGATTTATGGTGATTTTTCGAAACAGAGACAGGTTGTTGTCTCTATTTTCTGCAGGGGACTTATTTTGTATGTAATTTTAAGGGCATCAAACGAACTTCAAACCTTCTGATTTTTGGACTGGATACTCTAATTGGTAACTAATATGAGTGTGGTTTTTCGTGGACATGAGTTCTTTGAAAGAAATGGGTCAAAACCTTGTGTTTGTTGTCTCTCTCTATCACTCTTTGTCTATCTCTGCAAATTTTCCAGACAGCAGACTGGGTCACCTGTTTTGATCGATTTCTCCTTCTTAAACTGTTAATTAGGTTTCGGTCCCTTCTTATGTTTTAAAGTTCACTCAAAGCCCTTTCTTTTGCCGCTGGAATCAGTAAAATCCATTGAGGATTTGATTTACTATGAATTTTTGAAATCTGGTCTGCAACCTGGAAATCTGCTTTGAGTGAACTTTAAAACATCAAAACCTTGCGCTTGTTCTCTCACTCTCTCTCACTCTTTGTCTATCTCTGCAAATTTTCCAGACAGCAGACTAGGTCACCTGTTTTGATCGATTTCTCCTTCTTAAACTGTTAATTAGCTTTCGGTCCCTTCTGATGTTTTAAAGTTCACTCAAAGCCATTTCTTTTGCCGCTGGAATCAGTAAAATCCATTGAGGATTTGATTTACTATGAATTTTTGAAATCTAGTCTGCAACCTGAAAATCTGCTCTGAGTGAACTTTAAAACATCAAAACCTTGTGCTTTTTCTCTCTCTCTCTCTCTCACTCTTTGTCTATCTCTGCAAATTTTCCAGATAGCAGACTAGGTCACCTGTTTTGATCGATTTCTCCTTCTTAAACTGTTAATTAGGTTTCGGTCCCTTCTGATGTTTTAAAGTTCACTCAAAGCCCTTTCTTTTGCCGGTGGAATCAGTAAAATCCATTGAGGATTTGATTTACTATGAATTTTTGAAATCTGGTCTGCAACCTGGAAATCTGCTCTGAGTGAACTTTAAAACATCAAAACCTTGTGCTTGTTCTCTCTCTCTCTCTATCACTCTTTGTCTATATCTGCAAATTTTCCAGACAGCAGACTGGGTCACCTGTGTTGATCGATTTCTCCTTCTTAAACTGTTAATTAGCTTTCGGTCCCTTCTTATGTTTTAAAGTTCACTCAAAGCCCTTTCTTTTGCCGCTGGAATCAGTAAAATCCATTGAGGATTTGATTTACTAAGAATTTTTGAAATCTGGTCTGCAACCTGGAAATCTGCTCTGAGACAGATTCGTGTAACTTCAGTACTTGCTCGTTTTCCCACCTTTGGAGTACGAATTTGACTTTGATTTCTTCATAGCTTTTGAAATTTGTTTCACTACGGAACTTTTGATACTAGAATCTCTCCAAAATATTAAGAACTCGATTTATGGTGATTTTTCGAAACAGAGACAGGTTGCTGTCTCTATTTTCTGCAGGGGACTGATTTTGTATGTAATTTTAAGGGCATCAAACGAACTTCAAATCTTCTAATTTTTGGACTGGTTACTCTAATTGGTAACTAGTATGAGTGTGATTTTTCGTTGACATGGGTTCTTTGAAAGAAATGGGTCAAAACCTTGTGCTTGTTTTGGATGCTTGTTTTTCCTCCATTTGCTCCACAGATCATATTTTTGAATGACTCTGGTTTGAGAAGCTAGAAAAATGTCTTATCTTTTAAACCCAAGATCTTCTCTCTGTATTTGTGCAGGGTATAAATGGAGAATGTCCATATGGATTTTTCCAGATCTATAAATATGCAGGGTATAACACACACACACACACCATAGATGATTAATGATTAATGTTGCTGCACTTGGTAAATTTACTTTATGTTGCTGCATTTGGATGTATTTGAGTTTTCCGGGCATTTTGTATGCAGTTTTAGGGAATTTGAGTTGCGTTATAGGGAATTTGAGTTTTGTGTGTGTGTGTGTTACCAAATTCCCAAAAAATAGTAATTAATTGCCCAGAAACTGTAAGCAGAAGCCCAATTTGAGCTAGTGTGATTGTGTTGCAACTTATGAAGGCCTTAATGGCAACTTAACATTGTATACATTTCAGTTAAAGGCTATGATGATAAATTAAATTAAATAATAAATGTCTGAGCCTTTTTTTATTGACTGATTCTGTTGCATCTTATGAAGGCCTTAATGACAACTTAATGTTGCATCCATGATCCATTTCAGTTTTTTGGCAATGATGATAATAAAAAAAACACAAGTTATTGGATTGGCTACTTGCAGCAATTTTATGTATTGGGAGCCTGTAATTTACAAAAAATAAATATGAAAACAATGTTATTTCTGTTCTTTGTGGTCTTTAGTTATGTTTGATTGTAATTTTTTTTTGGCAGAGAAGGAAGATTTTGACTCCGGATAACTTTGGCTTTTGTACCTTTGACATGACATAATGTTATCTTAGACTTCCACCAAAGAAATAAAAAAAAGCTGGTTTTAGTGTCCCTCTATAACTTATCCCCCTCCATTTTTAGCTACATCCAATCGGGGCCTTAAGGCACGGCACGACCCGATTCCCGACACGAATCATAAGGGCAAGGCACAAAAGCACGGCATTATCCGCTTTAATTAAGGCACGGCACGACCCGACTCCCGACACGAATTATAAAGGCAAGACACGAAACCACGGCACGACCCGTTTTAAATAAGGCACGACCCGAACCGACACGAATTATATCGACAAGGCACGAAACCACGAAACGACCCGATTTAAATAAGGCACGGCCACGATCCGACACGATCAAATTTTAAAAAATGGGCCGGTACGACACCACCGGATTGCAATCGGCACGGCACGACACGACCCGATTTAGTAAACGGGCACGACACGACACGACCCGATAAAGAAAATGACACGGTTGGCACGGCACGGTATGACACGATTAAGTAAAATGGGCACGGTACAACACGGCTTCGACACGGTACGACACGGAAATTTTTTGGCACGGTACGGCACGACCGACACGTTTGACACCTCTAATTCAGTGCAATGCTGGAAAGCCCACCCCAAATACCGAATTACGCTGACCACTCCGGAGGTTTCTCATAAATACAGATACCTCCCTTGTGAACCTGGTGTATCAAATTACACTAATTTCCTTACTTTTATGACACCACTTTTTGTTTGTAGTGAGTTTTTAAAAGTGATGTAGTTAAAAGAAAACTGAATAATTTGGGGAAAAAACACGAAGTCAATTAAACTGAAAAATAGTATTTTCCCTTTGTTAAACTGTACGCAAATTAAATTGACATCTTTGATTTTTTTCGCTTTATTGTGTGCGTTCTGTCCTTTATAAAATTTACGTTTGTTGTGTCCATATTCTATCGCTTGAAGTTAAGAAAATTAGTACAATTTTTTGTACTGAAACACCTAATGGTGATAAAAAAAAATCCAATTACTTTGTTTTTTTTGGTCTTTGGTGGAATTTTTTTCCAAATTTATTTTAAACATATTTTGAATCCTCTCATTGAGATGAGTAGAAGCAATAAAGAAAAACTCCAATAAAATCAGTATTAAAATAATAGTAAGTTTATATCCCTTCGTCCCGATTTTTTTTTGGGGCCAGGGAGCTCAACTTTTGAAGGAGATATATAATTAATGCATGTCTTCTTATCAAATTTGATTAGATTTTTAATATTATCCCCCCTTTTTATTTTTAGAACTACTTCATGTCATTTCAATGAGGGGAGTTTTTGGAAACGTATCAACTTTTTTGTTGAATGTTTAGAGAATGTAAATGAGACATTCCAAAATACAAAGGTAAGCATAGAAAATAGTACGGAGAAAGTAATAATAGGATGAAAAAGTTAGACGAGGGTGGAACATGAGGAGGTGGAGCCGCCGTGGAGGTGGAGTTGAACAATATTGGGAAATCGATGGGAAACACGTGTATATACACCCATGTAATCATGGGTACATTCTCAAGTCCCACTCAGAGCATGTTCATTCAGGTGGTGTTCCGCTAAGAGAGTTTTTTGATTTTTTGGCTTTCCACAGCTTTTTATGTGATATTATGAGAGAGTGACTGTCTCAATTTTAGGAATAAGCTGGCTTTTTGGCTTTTTTTAGTTAGTGGAATAAGACATCAACCTAGATGTAATTTTTTCAATTTGTCGACTACTATAAGTAATCATAACGAAATTTAGCTTGATTTTGGCATATGTCCCTTTGCAGAGCAGAGCCCACACCCCCTTTTTTTTTTTTACCGAATTTACACATTGGGTTAATTACACTGAGGTCCCATTTCACTAACTCAACAGGCCAAAAGTCAGGTTATTGTGATTTTCGAGACAGGTCATCCCCTCACAATACATCATATAAAAAAACTATAAAAAGCCAACACGTATTTCGAGCTCTCACCTAAAAAGGTTAAAAAGCAATAAAAAAAAAAACCAAGTTAGTAGAATACTCACTGATTTCTCTTGGAGATTTTGACGAATGCAGATACGTCTTTTGAGCGTATTTTCCACCATATTTTATTTCTTCATCTTCATTCTTCATATCTTGGATTTGGACTGAACTTAATGCACCCGAAAGGTTTTATGAGTACCACATGCTATATGTCCTCGGAAGGACCATTCTTCGTATCTTCAAAATGAAGAATGCAACCCCTTCAACCATACTTCAATTCCATTCTTCAAAATAAAGAATCAAACTTGATTCTTCATATATGGAGGCTCCTTCAAAATTGAAGCATGTTCTCCATTTGTTTTTCCACGTTTAGATGACGCATATTTGGTAAATGTTAAAAATTTGGGAGGGAAAAGTACGGATGAGTGTGTGTTTTTGAAAAATGAAGATAGAAATGGAGAAGTGTGGTTGGAATATGATTGACTAGTAACATTCTTCAAATTCACCTCTTGAACAAGAATAATATCTTGATCCGTCAAAATGAAGAACTGGGTTGGAGATACTCTGAAATGGTCTGAATTTGCACTAATTTTCTTTTACTTTTTCTGACAATCTTTTTCGTTTTAAAGTGATGTTTTTGATGTTAAAAGGAGGGTAAATTTCACTGACATCCCTTGACAAATTCCCCATTTACGTATAATAAATTACTGTAAATCTCATGTGGTTTCAATTTTCATTTCCATTAACAACTGTCCAAAATCAGCTAAAAGTAACAATTACTAATAAACAAATTCATCATTTTTCAATAAAATATAATAGACAGCGTTCAATTCTTTTTTATATATACTGAAAAGTAGTAATAAAATTGTCTTTTCTGATAAAAAATGATTTTTCAAGTAGTAATAAAACAATAGTTACGTTGTTCAAAAATCTTTTTATTTTATTAAAACAGTTCCTCCAATGAGTAAAGAAAGTCATTTTGTTTCAAAATAACTAAGACTTAATATTTTTTTTAACTATCAGAAAGGTAAATTTTTAAATATAAATCTCTTTTTACTCATTATATCACGTGTTTGAACCGTTAATTGTCGATTGGGGGTGTCGCTGAAACACATGGAAAGCGCTAGGAACTAGGAATTCTTGTTATTTCTCATAAGTGATAGGGTTGTTCTCATTAAGGCATTGCTCAGGGAATGTTAATTTACTTTACCCTTAAAAAATGTAATTGATTTTCACGCTATCTTTCTATCCTATTGTGAAGTGAATTTACAAAACTAACATTTCATTTGTATCTTCACACTCAGAAGGACAAAAATAGAAATTCACATCAGAAGAGGATAAAAAATTTGTGTGGTTATAAAAATAAGGGGACTATGAAAATCACTACCGTAAAAAATAGGAATAAATTTGACAAAAAAATTGAAGACAAGTAAACGAAAAAATAGCATTTTCCCTTTGATAAACGTTATGCAAATTAAATTGACAACTTTGACTTTTTTTTATCCTCTATTTCAGAAAAATAGAAGTTATAAAAAACTTAAATTTTATTTTAAAACTTGAAAAAGGAAGTGAAAAATATACTGTATGTTGTATTTTATGTCGTTCATAAAAAAATGTACGTGCATTGGGTTGATATTTGCTTAAAGATCAGAAATATAATTTTTTGTTACCAAAATATCATATTTTCTTTTTTTGTCATTAGTAGATTTTTCTCAATTTAATTTTGCTATTTTTTGGATCCTCTCATTGAGACGAATAGAAGCGGTAAAAATGCAATAAAGAAGTAAAAAACTAATAAGTAAAAATACTTCTTTAGTATTTTTTGGTCTTTCGAAAACTTTGTATTCCTTAGGTCCATACTTTTATTATTTAAAGATAGACAATACAAATGTGCACTAATAATGTACTTTCTCATGATGAGAAAGTTAGACGAAATTGGAGGAGGAGGAGGTGGAGTTGAACGTCATCAAAAATTAGAAACATATATTAGGCGTACATTCTCATGGTCCGGATTGACATGAATCCAATTTTAATCCGTGAGTCACGGTTTTTTGAAAATAGAATCCGCGTCCAATCCAAAAGTCTCACGGTTCGGTTCCAATCCGATCCGTGAGTCACGGATCGATTCCGAATTTGTCCACGGATTTTCAACTTATTCTAAAAAAAAATTCAACTCATTTAAAAATTCAAACTCAACATTGAAACAAATACTTCACTAGTTAGTAGATGAAAATATAAAACATCAAGAAGAAACATAGAAAGAGCAGTCACTGAAAAGAAATAATGAAAGTTTATTAAATATTCCAACAAATTAATTGAACAAATCTAAACTTGAACATTATGGAATTAAAATAGATAGCCAAAAAATAATACCCAAGATTCATTTTAGATTCCAAACAAAGTAGGTTATAACCTTCCATATCAAAATATCAAATTGTGAATATTATAAAAGTGGTAAAATTATTTATCTATACATATATATTTATTTTTAAAAAACTACATATAATAAAAATCTCACTGTCCGAATCGGTTAATCCACGGTTTCAAAATCAAAATCCGTGTCCGGACCGCGAGTCACGGTTTTTTATTTTTTGAATCCGTGTCCGAACCATTAATCCACGGTTAAAATCCAAAACACACGGATCGGTTCGGTCTCGACCGGATTCACGGTTCACCGGTTTTTTTGAGCAGCCCTAGTTTATAATAGTATAATCTAGACAATTGAACTTTTCCAACTCGACAGTAATCATGACAAAATTTAACTTGATTTGGCATACGTCCCTTTGCTATCGGAATACATCTTTCGTGAAAAAAATATATAGATCGAATAACTTTGAAATAATTCGTAAATTAAATGTATTCCAATTACTTATCTACCAATGTTTGATGAATTTAAATTTTTCTATGGGTCAACTATTAGTCTCTAGAGAGAAATGATCTCTTCAAATTAATCTAACAAACCTGAGGTGGCCCCGGTGGCGGACGCACAACTAAGCCTATTATACAATGTTAGAAATGACTTTTCCAACATAAGGGTAATCTGGTAATCTTAACATAGTTAACACCATAGTTAACACCATTAAGGCCCTATTTCACTAATTCAAAAAAGCCAAAAAAATCAGTTAATTCTTAAAATTGAGACAGTCACTCTCTCACAACACATCACATAAAAAGCCGTGAAAAGCTAAAAAACAGGCTTAGTTGAATACCCCTAAGAGAGAGGCCCCGTTCCGCTAAAAAAAAAACCAGTTTTAGTTTTAATCCAGAAACTACTTCATTCCGCTAACAAGAAACTACCCAAAAAAACCAGTTTTGTTTTAAACCAAAAACTACTCCATTCCGCTAAAAAAAAAACTACCAAAAAAAAAACCCAACTCATTCCACTAACCTTTTAAAAAAAAACCAATTGGTATCATCAGCCAAAACGCGTCCTACTAATGTAAAATTACAAATTTACCCTCCCCTTATACGTCTGTCAAAAAAAATTTATAACGGAAGCAGATCAACTTGTTTTCATTTTTTAATCATCTGAAAAATTTATTAAAAGACAAACCTGTGGGGAGATGAGATTAACAAAAAAATTGGAAGTTCTGTACCCATTCACGTTCGTGTGTCCCATGACTTTAAAAAAATCAAGCATTTAGGAGTTGTTAGGGTATGAGGGCAGATTGGTAATTTGGTAACACAACTAAAAAACCCAAAAAACCACTTAGCAGAACAAGTTTTAGTTTTAAACTAAAATTAAAGACCCAAAAAACCACTTAGCGGAACAAGTTATTTGTTTTAAACTAAAACTAAAGACCCAAAAAACTAAAAACCAAAAAATCACTTAGCGGAATACCCCTCAGTGTGGTTTTAGAAACCTCAGGGAAAGTATCTGTATTTGTCTGAAGATATAGGGAGGTAGGTGTAATTTACCCTTACAACATTTTAAGTATGATTGTCCGCATTCATCTGTGGTTCACTAAAAATCCGTGCTTTTTGGCACCATCGTGTTGGTATCCTATTAGTCCACGTACCTCAAAAACTTTTCAACGTGGTACCCAACAAGAGGAAAGAGAATCAAAACCGGAAGATGAACGGTGAGGATCGATACATCTACGTCACTCCAACTGTTATGTGTACGTGTCCTCCCGAGTACTGCCCGGGACGGTGACGGGTAGCTGCCCGTCAAATGGCCCCCACCACCCTCCTTCCTCCTCATGTGCATTGTCTTCTCCTCCTCTCTCTGAAGTTTCATTTATAATTGCCTCCTCGTAATCTTCCCAAGAGATCTCTTGTATTTCCTGTTACGTCTCAAATTAGTATTTGCGCATCAATTCAAAAAAAAAAAAAAAAAGTGTGTTTTCGCAGGGTTTCAAAATTAGAGTTGAAGAAGGAAGAGCAATTGAAGGAAATAGATTTCAGATTTGTTGTTGAGTTTATTTTTTGGTAATTAATGGCAGGGATGTGTTGTGGAGTGGTTGGTGAGACTGAGACGCCGGCGCCGGTTAAGCCGAGCTTACGGGGTGTGAGGCGGCGGCGGATGGAAATTAATCCGTTTAAGTTATTGGCCGCCGATGTGGCGGTGGCGCCGCCTGAGAACGGGAGGAAGCGGCAGAAGGTGGAGGAGGAGGAGGTTGTGCAGGCGCGTGAGTGTGATAACGCGGTGGAGAATTGTGTGATGGGAAAAGGCTTACCAGTGGAGAACGGAGAGTTGGAGACGAATTCGATTTTGCAGATCGAGTCAAAGGTGGTTGAGGAGCGTGCTAAGTTTGGCATGACGTCAGTTTGTGGAAGGAGGAGAGATATGGAAGACGCGGTGGCGATTCACCCCTCGTTTAGCCGCTCGAATCGTGAAAATCGCGATGATCTGAACTTTTACGGCGTGTACGACGGCCATGGTTGCTCACATGTAATTTTCTCGACCAAGTCCTTTACATGAAGCGCAATTTTCTTCTACAGTGTTTTTGTAGGACTTTTTGCTGATCTTTAAATGCTCTTATTTTTATAGGTGGCGATGAAGTGTAAAGACCGATTGCACGAGATAGTGAAAGACGAGGTGGATGGAAGTGAAGAAGATTCGTGGAAGGAAACGATGGAGCGGAGTTTCTCGCGTATGGACAAGGAGGTGACGGATTGGTGCGGCGCCGGCGTCTCGAGATCCAACTGCAGGTGCGAGCTCCGGACTCCGCAGTGCGACGCTGTCGGATCGACGGCAGTTGTCGCCGTCGTGACGCCGGATAAGATCGTAGTATCCAACTGCGGCGACTCCCGTGCCGTGCTTTGCCGTAACGGCGTCGCGATTCCTCTCTCCTCCGATCACAAGGTGAGGTCTATCGTGCGCCGGAGTTGCCCCGTGCTAATCTGTGGCCGGCGCGTCATTTCACGCGCTAATTCCTTTGAGCTGTGTGCTATTCGGCTGAGTTTCCACCAAATTATTTTTAGTATTATTGAACTATTAGTTTTCAAATCAGAGAGTCGTTTGAATCACATACAGATTTGATAACCTGTAGTTTAACGCTCTTGTTTCATTTTAGTCGTTTGATTCTTTCTTTGAATGCACAAATTGCAGCCTGATCGACCAGACGAACTCGATCGAATCGAAAAAGCAGGTGGCCGAGTTATATATTGGGATGGGGCAAGGGTACTTGGAGTTTTGGCAATGTCCAGGGCAATAGGTATGATCTTGAAGCCATCACAGAATTCATTCATTTCGATACAATATTAATGTTTCAGATTTCGATTTAATGGAGCTTGATCTATAACACGCTATATGCATATTTACAGGTGACAACTATCTGAAGCCGTTTGTAATACCGGAACCGGAGGTAACCGTAACGGATCGAACGGCGGAGGACGAGTGCCTGATACTGGCGAGCGACGGCCTGTGGGACGTAGTCTCTAACGATACTGCCTGCGGCGTCGCGAGAATGTGTTTGCGGTCGCAGAAGCCACCGTCGCCGCCGCAGTCTCCTGGGAGTGAAGCCAACGTGGCTGCCGCCGGCGAGAGCTCCGATAAGGCTTGTTCGGACGCGTCGATTCTGTTGACTAAGTTGGCTTTGGCTAGGCACAGTACGGACAATATAAGCGTAGTTGTCGTGGATTTGAGAAGAGATCAATAGGCCTTTTTTGTCTACAGTGTTTCTTCCTCCGCTTTTTCAAAGTTTTTTCCTTTTTTTCAATTCTACTGTATGTTTTAAGCTTAACCAGTTTTATTTGAGTGATGTACAGTATAATCCCTACCTTCGATTGATAAATGATTATTTACAAATTTAATAGCACCTCGGATAGCAATGTAATTGTAAATCTCATCAGAATTCTAATAAATTTCACCTTGTTTGGAAGGATTTTTGAAAATCGGTTCTCAAAACTCTTGAAAATTCTTGTTGAAAACCCAAATGGGTTTTTGAGAATCGGTTCTCAAAATCTTTTAAAAAAATAAAGGGCAGAAAATTCATTGGGGAAACCGAACAAGGGAGGGTTTTCGAAACACGGTTCCGAAAACCCAAACGAACAAGCCCCTTAGCTTGGTTTATCAAATCTGATTGGCCATTTGAGACATTTACATTTTGAAGACGATTGCTTTTTATCGTTATTGTGGGTATTGATGTTGTAGATGATAAAACGAAAAAAACAAAAAAAAAATTAGAGTAATCGCTATATTTGTCATTACAAGATCCTTAGATGATCAAATTACAGAGATACAAACCCATAAAATTTACAGCCATACAGAGGAGCAAAGCACCCAATAAACATAACTCTATAAGAGCATCCACATTTGAGGCTCTCTACAAATATTTGTTATATGACAAAAAATATAAAAAAAAAATGGGTCTTAAAAATTATGTGTTAGAGGTTTGTTAGGTAGTGAAAAAAAAAATGCTCTATTTCATATTTTTAGGGGTGTTTTCAATGTTTGTTAAACTTTAAAAAAAAAAAAAAATTCCAGTGAGACCATATCTTTTTACACTTTCTTTCTCTCTTTTCTCTCTCCGCTTTTACTCTCTCTCTCCCTCTCTTTTCTCTCTCTTCCTGACACAGTCTGCCTATGACACTAAAATGAGACCCTAACAATGGTACTAAGGGCATCTCCTGTCGTGGAGTTAAAAATGTGTTGTTATATGACACAAAAGTGTAAAAAATGGGTCTTATTTATGTGTAGTTATGACACAATATGTTGTTAATATAATGAGTGTTACAGTGGTGTTGTTAAAATGAAAAAGAGTACACAAATATATAGGAAAATGATTTTCACACTCCCTTTTTAGTCATTGACACTCCTTTTTTGTCTTTTACTCATATGAAATTACTACATTGCCCTTCACATGAAAAAAGTGACTCAAGATGTAAGGGTAATGTAGTAATTTCACATAATTAAATGACAAAAAAGGAGTGTCAATGGATAAAAAGGGAGTGTGAAAATCATTCCCCAATATATATAGGTATATACATATATAGGTGGGGCCCCAACCTATTTCATTTTTCTCTCTTAACCTTTTTCGTTTCTCTCTCATCACCTTTGCCGTTTCTCTCTCCTCTCCCCTTCCTGACAGTCCTTTTTCTCTCTCCTCTTCTCCCTCTCTCTTCTCCTCTCCCTTCTTCATTAGCCGTACTAACACACTTATATCTTACACTATGTCTGTCACAATTTTCTCTTACACTAGCCTCACCTTAACTACACTATTGGGTACCGAAATAATTTTTTTTTGGTGTTAACTATCAAAATCTGTCTATTTCTTACCTTATTTCTTTCACAAACTCCGTTACTGGAGATGCCCTAAATCTATCAAATGGAACAAAAAAAAAAGAGCTTTTTTGAGAAGGACATAGTATAGGGGTTATTCATGCAATAAAGACATCAACTTTTCCTTTAATGCCAAGAGGACATTTGGGCAATGGGTGACAAAAATACCCTCGGGAAGGGCCTTGTTTGGCTAACATAAAATGAAAATTTTCTCTTTTTTTTTCATATCTGACTGCGCAGATAACGTAATCTGTTGACCATCCGGGAAGGGCCTTGTTTGGCTAACACAGAAAATGATTTTTTCATTTTTTTCAGGTCTGGTTGCGCAGATAACATTATCTGTTATCACAAAATATGTCTTTTTCCTACTTTTTTCCCCGATTAACATAAAATATGTCTAATTTTTTTCAAGCAAAAAAATATGTCTACTTTTTTTAGAAGGACATAATATAGGGGTTATTCATGCAATAAAGACATCAACTTTTCCTTTAATGCCAAGAGGACATTTGGGCAATGGGTGACAAAAATACCCTCGGGAAGGGCCTTGTTTGGCTAACATAAAATGAAAATTTTCT
>JAXBDA010007770.1:0-16636 GCA_036023075.1 Gaultheria prostrata
AGTTGCTCAAAGGATACAAAACCCTAAAGGTCCTGTTGCTATTTATAAGAAGTTACAGAAACCCTAATCCGAGTAGGAATCCAACTGGAGGTAGTCTCCCGGTAGCGCTACACCATAAATGGTGTAGTGCTCGAGATGGATTAAAACCGAAAGTTTTTCCCTCGGTAGCGCTACACCTAAAATGGTGTAGCGCTCGTGGTCCTTCTGGACAAAACTTCACTTAGCCAAATTTCAAGGCATTCTCAACAGATCATATTTTTTTTGAACGGCCAGGGTAGATCATATTGAGTATTGGGTTAAGTTGATATCCTGGTTTCTGTTAGAAGCTGACTTGAAAGAGCGTGGGACAAATCAAATATTGAACCCTTTAATTAGCGTGTGCCTAGTTGTGACCTAGGCACATGCTGCAGCTTTCACCTTAGCAATGACACATTATTTGTGCCCAAGTCATGTAGTTTCAACGATCAAGATAACAGGAAACAATACTGGTTTTCCAGGTCAAAGTCTCATGATTTATGGCATTAGCTTTTAACCATTTTACTAGTCTGTTATAGCCAAAATGGTTGGCATCTTTGACTTCTAGTTGTTTAAATGAAAGGAATCCATTTTTGTAGGAGAAAGACAAAAACCTACGAGGAATCAAGTATCTCACTGTACGTGTTGTAAGTTTGGCGGGCTAAATGAAAACCCATAACATGACTATTACTCGGTTCAGAAGTTTGCTAAGGATGACAAATGCGTATGTTCTTGGGGGGATTTCACACCATTTTTTCTGGCGTTCCTTTCTATCAATGAAGAGGTGACCCTTGCAACTTGAGTTTACGACTGTTGATCGTAGACCGACTTGAGCTCGAAAGTGTTGGATCGAAGACCAATTATACCATTCACAGTTGGTTTATTTTGTAAAGGCCTTTTTTTGCATAGATTTATCTTCAGTTTGCCAGTTTTCATTTTTAAAATGAGTAGAATTGGCCATTGAAATAAGGTGATTGAGTGTTGTTCTACAATTTCTTAGCCAGATTTGTGTGCCCTAAAACTTTAACTCTTGTAGTGTAAACCTAAATGTTCCACTGTCCAGATTACATCACCACTATTTATGTTATTGGAGATTTGGTCACAAAATTTGACACTGCAAACTGCTTTGCCTACGTGCCTATTGTTATGAACATCATCTCTTGGGTACGAATCAGCTCAATGGCAGAGCTGCCATGAAAATAACATGAGTTAACCATAATGTAGGGTTAGGAGAGAGGCACACATGGGCATGGCTTTTCACCTGCTATATATGAATACCATAGTAAGTTCCATTTCCTTGTAGCAAAAAGCCCCAGGGTGAAATACTGAGGATTAATTATTCATTCAAACATGACGCATTTTCACTCGAAGTCACTGACTGTGTTGGTGATTATGGTGGTGATGGCAGGTTTGGTGGAGCAAGGCAAGGGCCAGACTTGTGCTAGCACTTTCTTCTCATCACTGGTTCAGTTAATTCCTTGCAGGGCGGCAGTTGTGCCGTTTAACCCCGTTCCGCCAAGTGCAGCTTGCTGCAATGCCATCAAAACTCTAGGCCAGCCTTGCTTGTGTGTCCTTGTAAATGGCCCTCCTATCACTGGCGTCGATCGGAACATGGCAATGCAGCTCCCCGACAAGTGCACCGTTAACTTCGAATCATGTAACTCTCTCTCTCTCTCTCTTCCCCCTTTGACAACCTGATCTAGGGTGCAATGTCAAGCTTGATTGATATCTCGTTGGCTATCCCTTTTCAAGTTCCTGTGGTTGTTACTAGTTCCTTGGTCATTCTAACCTCTTTTTGGGCTGCCAACAAGCTAGCAAATTACTCCCTCCTTCCGGTATTTATTTGTCCATTTTTCACTATTTCGGGTAGGGATGGCAACGGGTAGGGTACGGATCGGAGGACCCTATTCTACCCCCGATCCCCAATTGAGAATTTCTTCCCCATCCCCACCTCCATACCCAAAAGGGATAGTGAACAATCCACCATACCCGCCTCCCATTGGGGATCGGGTATATTCGGGTAAATCCATATCTAAACTAGTTGAACAAAAAAACCGATAAGATCTAATTTATGAGTCCTACACTAACAAAAACAACGATTTAAAACAAAATAGAATAGAAAGTTACAAAGAAATAATAGTCTACCAAGATTATATAAAATTTTAGAAACTACCATCATTAAACTTTTTTTAACACTTGACATATATAGGTTTAATTCGAAATAATATACATAAATTATACAAATATGCATTATGCCCGCATATATACATACATTGATAAAAATATGTATACAATTGGAAACGGGGCGGGTACGGGTATTCGGAGGTGGGTATCACAAAATTATACCCGCTCCATTTTCAACCGGGGAGTCTTTAAGTTATACCATACCCGCTCCTATTGGATGAAATATCGAATATTATCCGCCTCCAAATAGCCGGGGGTGGAGCGGGTATCCATTGGGTTTGGGGAAATTGCCATCCCTAATTTCGGGCATCTAAAAAATGCGAGCATAATCTTAGAGTTGTGATTTCTAAGATGATTTTGGAAACTCTGAAGCTGTTTAATCTTTTCTTCGGTGATTGAGACCTAATTGCGATCTTCTGATTGGTGAGAAAAGAATTCAAGATCAGAAATTCACGAAAGCATATTATTTCTTGATTCGATTAGTCATTCCTTTAATTATATGAGCTTCTTTGCACTGAAGCTGTTTAATCTTTTCTTCGGTGCAGGTGGCATTGGGAAGTAAAACTACTAGCCAGAGACTGGGAAATGCTTATCAATAAAGAGTGTGCTGAGAGCTATAGGGAGAGCCTTTCCATAGTTTGATGTGATTTCCTATGGTGCTAATAATAAGTGGAAATGTTAAAATTTACGTGCCAAATTCTGTTGATTTGGGTTTCTGTCATTTGAGTTGTTTTTGCTCTCTATGTATTCTTGTATTCCCTTTTTAATATAAATCATCAATGGCTTGTGTTATGTCAAGTAGTATTCATTTTCTGGATAAGTTTATCGAATAACAGGACAGTGATGCACAATGTACAGCGCATTGAACACTTCTTGAAACAAAGATGCTTTATACGGGTCATTTTTTTCTTATCTCTGCCTGCTTGATAAATGTGATTGACTCCTACAAAACATGAGTAGATAAATTTCGAGTACTTCTGTGAACGATCTAAAAATTGACTGTGCGA
The DNA here is from genome assembly GCA_036023075.1 of Gaultheria prostrata. NCBI lineage: Eukaryota > Viridiplantae > Streptophyta > Magnoliopsida > Ericales > Ericaceae > Gaultheria > Gaultheria prostrata. The sequence continues at coordinate 3,207 of JAXBDA010007770.1, forward strand.
TGCCTTGCATTACTCGTTCTCAAGCAGGCAGGAGAACTCGAGGAGTTGTGAACTCTCCAGCATGGGGATAGGGGAGATATCTTTAGAAACTGGCTGTTATTTCAACAGATTCGAACCATGCTCTCTGATCTCCATCAACTAACAAGATAAATAAAATAGAAAATCAACGAGTTTATGGTCTCTGAGAATCATTCTTGAAATTTTAAATGTGTGATTGAGATTCACTTGCGTGTGTTGGCTCTACAGATCTAAGTAAATTATGGTAACATGCTCAGAATTTGGGTAAGTTTTTTTGGGACTGTTAACTGTAGCATCCTTGATTTAATTTGCAAGTTAGTCAGTAGTAAAGGGCTCCAAAGTAACCACAACCTGGTTTACAGGTATAATTCCACAAGTTTTGGTCGGATAACAGATGTAGTGTTTAGCATCCTCTACAAATTGAACCATTGAGATCACAATGACATTGTTTTAATTAAGTATGCTGAGTTACATCTCGTAGTGCATTGGCGCCATATGAGAATCGTTTGTCCTTGTTCAGTACATAGGTTTTTTTTTTTTTTTTTGACGAGATCATAAATATAATGAAACAAATTAAGCTATTGAGGAAAATCCCTAACAACAAGAATACTAGAATCTAGTCCGGGTGGAATACGACCTGAATGAAACATGATTTAGCTCGACACCAACCAGTGAGCAGCCATGTTCCTCTTTTTACCACACCATGCGAATTCCCATTTCCTCTGATCTCCCATGGCCCTTGCTCGAGCGGGTAATTGATGCAATTGATTAGAACCAAACAATCCGATTCATAAATAACTTCTTCCCATTTCAATTCCATAGCAACTACGCAGGCTATTCTCAAAGGCTCAAAGCCCAAGCTTTCACTGAAAATAGCTGAAGATGCAACCCGTCTACCAAAGCGCCAAACTTGAGCCAATCCACTACTATCTCTGGTAATGATGCCAAAGGCTGCGAGAGGATGAAAATACTCTATCAATTTTAAATTTAATCAGTACATAGTGATTGAGTAGAATAATCATCGTACTAGCAAAGCAATAAATTTAACGTATAGTATCACCATTTAATAATAAACTATCTTAAATGTCACATTCAAATTTAACTAATACATCCAACAATCAAAATTGCATAGTGGAATTCATTATTCATCATACTGTCAGTATAACTGTATATTGTTAGATCATATCACCACATAGATTGGTATGCCCTCTAAATGGCCTCATTCCGAGCCTATAGAAAATCATATTGATCTGACATCAGTAACTACATTAAAAATAAATAAATAAATAACTGACAGGGCTATTCTACTCATTAATTTCTCCGAAGTAAACAACTCGAATCACATTTTCGGACTTCCAACAAGACCTATTTGGTAGGCATAGCAGGCCCCTTAACTCCGTATGGAAGACAAATTATTAAGTGCCCCAGTGGCACACATTGTGGCAGGGTCCAAGACAAAGTATATGAATCCCATCACAATATATAGCGTAAAAGGAACCTGAGCACCGCGTGGTGGTGCGCCACAAGAACAATTTAGTATTATCACCTTAATATTCAATTTTCACACGTGTTTCAGGACAGGACAGCTTTGGCAAATTCATCACACACTCTTTTTTGCTTCAACTGCCACCCCATGAAAAGAGTGTGCAACTGAACCACCCTTATACATATATATACTTCTCCATTCCTTGTTGAAGACTCCAATAACCAAATATCCATCCATGGCTTTATTGCATCTTTCCCTTCTCCTAATTTCCACTTTCTTAGGTATACACATACTTCCAGTTCTAACCAATTTCACCATTATTGTAACTTTTCTTTTCTTTTCCCCCTTATCCACAATCTACATTTTCTTCTTCTCTGTCTTCACTAATGTTGCAGTCATTTCTTTCTTCACTAATGTTGCATTCTTTTCTTTTCTTTTTCAGGTACCGATGCAGCGGTCTTTACGTTGGAAAACAGATGCACCACCACTATCTGGCCGGGGATCCTAGCCGGAGCAGGACACCCCCAACTGATGAACGGTGGACTTATGCTAAGTCCAGGCCAAAAAATCAACATCAATGCCACAACCGGGTGGTCAGGCCGTGTGTGGGGCCGCACTGAATGCTCCTTCGACCAATCCGGTGTAGGAAACTGTGCCACTGGCGACTGTGGCGGCGGCATGGAGCAATGTGCTGGAACAGGCGGCACACCTCCGGCTACACTGGCCGAGTTCACCCTTGACAGCCCACTCGATTTCTACGATGTTAGCCTCGTTGATGGATTCAACGTTCCTGTTTCCATTGTCCCATCTGGCGGATCAGGAGACTGTAGAGCTGTCAGGTGTCTTGCGGACTTGAATCTCAGCTGCCCTAGTGGGCTGCAGGTGATGAGGAACGGACAGGTTGTGGCGTGTAAGAGCGCGTGTTTGGCTTTTAACCAACCCGAGTATTGCTGCACTGGTGCTTATAATAGTCCTAACACTTGCAAGCCGTCTAGTTACTCGAGAGTGTTCAAAGATTCTTGTCCCGCGGCTTATAGCTATGCGTTCGATGATTCCAGCAGCATTGTTACCTGCAAAGGAGCCGATTACTCGATTAGCTTTTGCTAGTTACAGTTTCTTTTCATGATACGAACATTGTTGGAACAAATGCAGGATGAATATTCAGTGAGCTGATTTTCTAATCAATTTTAGCAGTTTTCCTGTGGAAAAAGACTCAGATTCATGATTTTGCTTTGTTTATTTTTCTTGTTATTAGGTGGGTGGTGGTTATGACTTTCGAATTCGTCATTGAGTCAAGGTGGTTGGGAGTTAGTTGGGATTAGGGTGTTAACAGTAACATATGCCTCCAAGCTGAAAATTTTCAGGAAAGAGAAATGAACGGTTCAGATCCGCAATGATGTTAATCTGAACCGTTCATTTCTATTTTCTGGAAGTTTTCGAGGAAACTTTTCGTGTACCGTATCGTCCCTCTTGTTTCTTTTGCCAAATTCAAGATTCAGAGCCTTCCTTTACAATTGTCGTAACGTATGGTCGAATCCACATATATCAGTTCTAGGCTTCTAACATAAGAACTCTTGAATAGAAATGGAAAAGAGACGGAACTCCATGTTCCTTTGGAAGTGATAAGATCTTTAGCGAAAGAAGACGGGGTTGATCCGTGTCGGGTTCTTCTCCTACCTGTATCGAATAGAACATGCTGAGCCAAATCTTCTTCATGGAAAACCTGCTTGATTTTGATCTGGAAAATCGTGCGGGTATATCCCAAGAATAGTTTAAGATTGTAACTTGTCAACATGGATTTAAGCAAGTTCCATCTTGTTCATATCTCAGTCTGCCACTCTGATGGTTTACAGTAGCATATGGCATCGAAATTATGGGAGAACCTTATTTTATTTTTGTTTTTCTGCTATCCAAGATTGGGTTATCGGGAGTGAAGAAAATAAAGAAATCCTCTTAACTGGTATCTATGCATAATTTTGGACAGAAATCCAATGTAAGGTGGTCCTGGAATCTCCAATTCTCATAGAAAATGGGGAGAGCCTCCTCCTAACAAATTGTTGTATCATTCGGATGAAGTTTGCCTCCAAAATGTGCAAGCATGTTCTCTTCTAGAAAATCTAGTAAGAGTTCAAAAATCAGTTTTAACAGCTCCATTACATACTCGAGTAGAAAATCGCACGAAAAAATGCTGAAAGTTTTTCCAAATTTTGTTCCCTGGAACCATTTAATACATATGAAACCCTCCTTATTTATTCTGTGAGACCACGTGCATCGTACAATGCACAAATGTCTGAATATCTAGTATTATTAACTACCCGGTATCACATTAATTTGTATTCCCTTTTTTCTCGCGTTCTATTGGAGGACTGGAGGAGTAACTTTGGGGAACCCAATATCTCAGCTCTTTTTGCTCCAACTGCCACTCCACACCAATGGTATGTGCAATTCAACCACCCCTTTTATACACCTCTCTACACCCTTTGTTGAAGATCCCAAATTACACATCAACATGGCATTATTCCTTCTTTCTCTTCTCCTAGTTTCCACTTTCTTAGGTAAAGAATTTTGGGTCCGATCATTTCATTTCAATCTAAACCTGATATTTCTCATTTTCTCTTCATTATCTAAACAGTCTTAACTAATGTTGATGTTGTTTGTGTTAATAAAACAAGTATGACGAAAATAACTCTTTAACAGTTGCACTTTAGCTTATTCGTGCACTTGAGAATTCCACTAAATTGAGAATGAATCACTAGGACGTCAAGGGTTCGGAATCTTGTCATAGGCAAAATCTCCCTTCCCAATATCATGAACCAGGAACAAAAAAACTAACATTGCAATGTGGATTTTTTTTTTTCCAGGTAGTGATGCGACTGTCATGACGTTACAAAACAGATGCACTGCCACTATCTGGCCGAGCGTATCCGGGGATGTTCTGGATGGAAAACCAGACCTCATGGCTGACGGAGTAGCATTGAACCCAGGCCAAACCGTCAACGTCAGCGCCCCAGCAGGATGGTTTGGTGATGTTTGGGCCTATCGCACCGAATGCTCTTCTGACCAAGCTGGGGGAGTAGAGGAATGCGGTTCTGTAACTGATGGTTCACCACCATTAACTTCCGCCGTGTTCATGCTAGATGACCAGTTTGATACCTATTCTGTCAGCCTCATGACCGGATTCAACATTCCACTTTCCATAGTCCCTTCCGGAGGGTCAGGGGAGTGTAAACCAGTCAGGTGTCTCACGGACTTGAACTTGCACTGCCCCAGTGAACTGCAGGTAAGGAGGAATGAACAGGTTGTGGGGTGTAAGAGCGCGTGTTTGGCTTTCCTACTACCCGAGTACTGTTGCATCAGTAACAATACTGACACTTGCAAGCCGTCGAGTTACACTAAATTCTTCAAGGATTCTTGTCCCTCGGCCTTTAGCTTTGGTTACTTTGATCCGAGGAGCAGTTTTACCTGCAGAGGAGCTGATTATTTGATTAGCTTTTGTTAATCAAATTTCGTCCTGAAGACGGGGAACTTTGATAGAACAAATATATACTGCTGAATCAATAAAGCCGAGTAATATCATGGAGACGTGATTAGTAGGCCTTACTTTGTGTTCTCTTGTATCATGGAGACGTGATTCAGTTTCATCCACAAACCCAACATTACTCGCATTCATAAATACGTATGTTGCTCAATATATCCAGTACGAATATGTCGGAAGCAGCTTGGAAAGGTGAATCAGGAAATGCATTTGAAATTTTAGGACAGCTTGTTTAGATTTCGAACAAGCGACAAACGAGTTCTAATCAAAACCGAGGAAGAATTGCAACCAAGCCGAGCTCAAGTAACTTAGACTTCATGTGTCAAGAGTGCTATTAAGCCTATTGAGAGAATTCAAAAAATAAACACACTTTAAAACACGTCCAAATTTTCATTTTTTGTGTCCATAACTTGATATCAAGAGAACATTTAACAAGTTGAACACGATTACAGTTCCATACACTTCATTCACTTTTAGTAGTTTAATGGACAAATGTGATTCATGAGCCTTATGTTCTGTTTCTTGTTTTCTTTTCCCGTCATCAAATCAAAAAAATGGGCCCCCAATTGTCACTAATTTTGTACCAACATTAAGTATGTCGAACGAGGTATTATTCGGCCTGGTGGTGAACTGCAAAATCCAAGATGTGTTTGCTGACAATTAGGGGTGAAAAGTGAAAACAGTACTCTGTTGTGGTCTGGTTTGGCTGGTTTCGGAGCATTTGTACCACCAATACGGAAACTTTGGTTAGAGAAAATTGAAACCAGAACAGGACCAAATAATAAGACTGATCCGGTCCGATACTTTTGAAGAAACACAGGAATACCTAGGAATCGAGGCCTATGCATTTCTCTGTGATGGTTATTAGGGTTCTGTTGCTGATGACTTGTGATAAATTGCACAAGATTTGCTGATACGAGGTATATGTGTGAAACTACATGGTTGGCTCATAATGGAACCAAAGGGAAAACCAGTTCACCTATATGTTGATTCAAGGGTCATATTACAAAGTATAAACTTCTCATCTGGGCCATCTTCTTGCTCAAGATGCATTCCACAAAACCAGGAACGGAGAGCTTTCCCTCCTTTTCCACCGAACCTAACCAAAAACCCTAGCTGGTTTGCTAGTTACATTGCAACTCATATCACGTGGAAACCTCCAACTCAAAACCAATTGACAATGAGTGGAAATGTCCCAGCATATATTAAGTGATCACTCATTCTTTTTCTTAAGCAATGTGGGACAATATTTCATAACATCCCCACTCACGTGCAGCCGCATTTGAGGTCTGTCACGTGTGGCCGCTTTTTGGGTCCTATCATCGTGCAACCATTTTGCTGGTCTGTCGTGGGGTGTGGATTGTGAATTTTTTTTATTTTAATGTGGAGTGGAATGGGCCCTGCTCTGATACCATGTGGAAACATCCAACTCAAAACCAATTGGCAATGAGTGAAGAGGTCCCAGCATATATTAAGTGATCACTCATTCCTCTCCTAAGCAATGTGGGACAATATTTCGTAACATGGTAGTCCACGGGAAAAATGCTCTAAGTTTCTCTAAACTTTTTCTTTCCAAATGGATCAACTACCCTGTGAAGGAAATTATAATTTTTTGTTATTGTAATTTGCTTTTAACAAGGAAGGTAATTTTTACGCCCCCTTTTCTTATAGTGAATTTTTATGGATAATTTTGTCGCTAAAAAACCAAAAAGGGGTGCATATATATGAAAAGGAGGTGTGAAAATCATTAACCTTCCCTTGTTAGAACAATATCAGGGGCTTGTATTTCGAATGTTGTTGCAAAATATACTTGTTTGTGAATAGTCCTGCTATTCATAGTTGACCATATCAAAAGAAGTATTGTACTAGAATTTCAAACAAGTGGGTATCACTAATCAAAAGGAAATTACCACATCAAAATACCTTAGTTAAAAAGTTCAATTTCTATTTTATATATCCAACCACTTTTTACTTGTACACTCCAACAATCCTCTCTATTCCTATCAAAATATTACTCGGCCTAACCGATTAATGAATTATCCTTGTTATCTACCAATTTAGACATAATCTGGTAACTATCAAATCTGCTTAGTGAGATACATCTTACCCATATGGATTATAACTCATTGTCGAAGAGTTACATGAAGAATAATACTACGGACACAAATACTGATTCATGCACAGATCTGGGCACAGATATCTCTAAAATCATTCGATGCCCATAATATTTTATGAGACTTGCCTGCATTGTATAGGTCCAAATACAGATGCGTACAAATTTGTTTACATATCCATATGTATACAGGCTAAGTTTCCATAAATCAAGTAATATCATTAATAACCCGGTATCACATTAATGTGTATTCCCTTTTTTTCCTCATGTTTTATCGGAGGCATATAGCCTTTTGTAAACTCACTCATCTCAGCTTCTTTTCCTCCAACTGCAATCCCATGTCAAGGGTGTGCAATTGAATTGCTCCTATATATAAAGTCTCTGCTCCCTTTGTAGTTGAACAGCAAATTACTCATCAACATGGCATTATTCCTTCTTCCTCTTCTCCTAGTTTCCACTTTCTTAGGTAAAGAATTTCGTCCCTTCATTTCATTTCAATTCAATCTTTACCTGCTATTTTCTGTTCATTATTTTGATAAACTAACTAATGTTGTTAGTGTTCCATGGGTTCTAGGATTGGATTGGATTGCTCTGATAGAAAGTTAAGTTTTAAAGCACATGGAGTAACACTCGGTGGTAGAGCCAAGATTTTAGACCGGGGGAGCAACTTAAAAACACTGTTTTCAACCAAAAGTATACTGAATGCATCGTATAGATTTTATAGTACATTTTGATCGACAATCACAACACCCATGTATAATTAGTAGTAGCGTCTATGAAAGAAATTGAGAAAATTTTACATAACAATATAGAATTATTTTAATTTTTAACTATATCATATCAACACTATTTAGATTTTCAGAGATTTATTATACTAATTATCTAAATTGTTTTAAAATTTTAGGGGGGCCGAGGCCACCCCTTGCCCCTTGCCCCTACATACCTCCGCCCCTGCTAACACTTAAACAAGTAATGAAGAAAACAACTCTTTTAACAGTTGCACTCTAGCGGGCTTATTTCTCACTAGGACGTCAAGGGTTCGCTAACGTTGCAGGATTTTTTTTCCCAGGTGGCGATGCGGCTGTCATAACGTTACAAAACAGATGCACTGCCCCGATTTGGCCAGGGAGCGTAGCCGACCCTGGAATACCTGAACTCATACACGACGGAGTCACGTTGAACCCAGGCCAAACCATCAACATCACCGCCCCAGCAGGTTGGTTTGGCGTAGTGTGGGCCCGCACTGAATGCTCCATTAACCAAGCCGGGGGAATGAATTGTTCTACGGGCAACTGTGACGGAGGCATAGAGGAATGCGGTACTGCAACCGGCGGTCCACCACCGGCCACTTTCGCAGATTTCATGCTAGACGACCAATTTGATTCCTACGCCATTAGCCTCATTGCGGGATTCAACATTCCACTTTCCATAGTCCCTTCCGGCGGGTCAGGGGATTGCAAACCAGTCACGTGTCTTCCAGACTTGAACGTGCACTGCCCCAGCAAACTGCAAGTAAGGAGGAACGGGCAGGTCGTGGCATGTAAGAATGCGTGTATGGCTTTCAATCAACCCGAGTATTGTTGCACTGGCACTTATGACAATCCTAACACTTGCAAGCCAACGAGCTACTCGAAATTCTTCAAGGATTCCTGTCCCTCGGCGTATAGCTATCCTTACGATGATCCAACAAGCACTTTTACATGCAAAGGTGCTGATTACTTGATTAGCTTTTGCTAATCAAACTTTGTCTTCACGGCATAGAACTTGAAAGAACAAATATATAATGCTGAATCAATAAGCCAAGTATCATGGAGACGTGATTCATGAGCCTCGTGTAGTGTTCTTGTTTTCCCCCCCCTTTTTTTTTTCCTTTTCGTCCACAAAACAAAGTTGATAATAAATAAATTCTTATATAATTCTCTGTTTACAGTATCCAATTTACATGTTATTTAAGTATCGGATTTCCTAGTACATGTTATTTCCAAAAGGGTAGGTACCAAAATGCAGTATAGAATCGAATTCAGGCAATATCCAGTTGAAACAAAGGTTAATGCATTTAAAAGAAGCAGTAAGCATACAAAATACTCCAAAGAAACACTCGTGTAGCCATCCATTCCCATAGTACATGCACAACTTAATTTCCAGAAATGATACGATCCCAGATCATGTTTCCAACTCTGATCCGCACCTCCAACCCGTAACTATTGTTTCAGTTTGATCTTACAAGTACTATCAGCACACATTTACGCTTTGAGCCAAGTAGTATCATCTAAACTTGGTTGAACCTCTCAACTACCCGGCTAATTCTACAAAAATAAGTTACAATATGAGCACGGGCTAGGTTTATTGCTAAACAAGCTTTATTATCCAAGGGATTCGGTGAAGATTACACCAGCTCTCTGTTTCATTGCCATATATCGTGCATTGAAAAAGATTAGTTAGCTTTGCTATCTGTTTCCTGTCCATCTTCTCCTCACTGTTACCATCAGTGAAGAGCAAGTCTAACCAGTAGGATTTGAAGATTGAATCTGCTTACTTGAACAGGTGCACCTCGCCTTAATGTCTTCGAAAATCTGCCATCAAAAGTAAGAAATGAGATGAGGGAAGATAAATTTTGTTGGAAATTTGATTGGTTCAATCTGGAGAACTTGTTTGGGTATACCTTAACCTGTTTCTGAAGGTCTTTAATGTACTCAACAGCCAAATCTAACATATCCGCTGTGTTTGTTTGCTGACAATTGGAAAAAGAGAGTTTTTAGTTTCTCTGTATACTTTCAAAGCAAATGAACATGGAAACAGGAATCTTAAAACCTACCTTGTCCATGTTTGGGAAAAGCTCTTGCAGTTTTCTCATTCTTTCACTAATACGTGTTCTTCTCATCTGAATAAAAACCAGACAGCCATACCAAACATTTAATTCGATGACAACACATATAACAATAATAACCCCATTAGATATTATTCCCTTCGGAAATATAGTAGAGGAATTTACCCTCTCTGCAATGCTTCGTGGGTGTGTTGCGAAACCTCTTTTGGCCCTGATCTTACAAGGGACAGAATCTTGTTGAAATTGCAAAAACTTTTCTACGGCAGCCATCTCAGCAGAAGTTTTTGGCAAGCTCAAATGGTGAGTCAAACCAGAAGCGTAATTTTTGGAGTCCCTATGCTGATAAGGAAGCAACATTAAAAACAAAGAAGCAAAATTGCAACAAAAAACCATTACTAAAAATTAAATCCAAATGCTACCTGACTTTCTAATGCATTGAAACCAGAAAACTTCTCTTCATCGTCTCTATTCCTCTTTATGCCAGTGAACCCAGAATCATTCCAAGAATCATTAGGGAAACTGGGTACATAAAACCCGTTGCTGCTATTATCATTCCCCAAGTTCTCATTATCCGGACTACTGCTCTCATTTCCATTTTCAGTGATCTGTGGCATGAATCTTGAGCAAGATGTCCCGGATGAGAAGTTTATATGACCATTCAACCTTTTCGTTGGACTGGCTTTTCCATTGCTAACTCTAAAGTTTGCCACATCACCCATAACAGCAAATCCTGCCATTTATCACAATTCAAAAGTCTTCAACGTCAAAACCGTGACAGAAAAACACAAGTTATTGGAACTACGATCAAATTCTCGTTAGTAACAGCTGGGAAAAGAATTGCTTGAAACATTTATGCTACGTGCAAACAAGAGCTCCTGAAATACAATACAATGTTGAACTTCAAGACTGTCTAATTTAAACCTACCATTAAGGAGCTATTCTTGATTAAAATGAAACGTCAGATTCTACAATACAGTAGACAAATTGTAAGACAAGCCATATGAGCATCTATTTGCTTTTCATATACCAGATATGGTACAGGATTAAAAAGAAATATTGTCATAAACCAAACACAAATGACATCCACCGCTGAAGGGTTCTTAAAAGGGAGGAGGTGGGATTCAGCCTTCAGTCCTCATTCACTATACGTACTAATACAACTATTATTTTGAAACACACTTCCCAAACGTTAAATGTGACCTAAGCATACACGGAACCCACCCCACGTAGGAGGGCATTAGAAATAACCGTTATATCTCGACTTTATTTTGTCACTTAAAAGGAAATACTCATTTAAAGTACTTCCTATATTTACACTCATGACCTCATCCTTTTGCCTCAAATAAGATTTAAAGTCAACTATTTTGGCGCAGATAAGTTCCAGCAGTGCTAGGTAACAAGAACAATTCCCCATAAAGTCAACTATTCCGGGTAATTTTCTGGTTAAGAGTGAATTTGAGCAACTAATTTTTAGTATTTCACTTTTTGGGTAATTTTCTGGATAACTATTATGGGTAATTAGCATTTTCCGTACTTTCCAGCTGATTCAATCTGTTTTGTACTAACAATAGAGTAAATCATAAACCTAGAATCTAGATCAAAAGCAGGAAAGATAAAAAGATAGCAAAAAGTTCAAAAGCGGGAGATAAAGGACCATACCATTTTCAACCGTCAAGTTAGAAAATAACCCCGCAGGAGAGCTACTCTGCCGTAAAAGGCTCGAGCAGTTTCCACCACTCGTCTTTACCCGCACCGGAGTACTCCCCGTTACTGATGAACCATTCAGACTTACATCCGAATTACTGTGATTCGAAAAAGGATTATGATCAACTGAACCTCGGTAAACCAACGGCGCCGCATCCGTAGCACTAGAATACTGGTGGTTGTTCTGATCCGACGTCGTCTCGTGCTTAATCACACCCATCGGAAACCCTATACCCTGTGGCTGGTCAGAATCACCACCAGTAGACATGAAAATGACTTCCGATTCAGGGTCCCCGCCGCCGCCGCCGCTGCTGTTCATGAGGTCGGAAAAGAACGAGCTCGGAGCAGAACGGTACCGCATCAGGCCAGAACCACCGCTCTGATTCTGCTGCTGTTGATACAGATCTGTGTTCATCGATTCCCTGTTCTTCACGAGCTCTCCATCTGTTTGCTTAAAAGTCGAGGAGAATAAGAGATTCGGGTGGTCTCTCGACATCGTACCATACATGGCTAGAATTCAACCGAGACGAATTCCAAGTGTTGCAGTTGAGCTGAAAACAGAGTGATTGGATTGAGAATCAGTTGACAATACCTGAAATTGATAGGGTTCCAATCGAGCTTTTTGAGAGGTTGAAGATCGAATCTAGAGAAAATTTGTTGGAAGCACTGAAATCTAGAGAGAGGAGAGAGAGTAAAATGTGTTTCTATTTTGAGTGGAATCGTAGGAAATGGAAGAGGGAAAGCTTTATCTGGTGCTTGCTCTATTATTCATGGGAATTGTGGATTTGTGGGCTTATCCCATTTATTGAGCTAATTTCCTCATATTACCCCTTTCTCATGCTCTTATTTACGGGGGAATGCCATTGAGTTAATATCTTCCACCGTCATGTCAGTGACGTGGAATCAAGGATGATTACAAAGTTTTACAGAAAAAAATAATTTTGGAAAATGCTAAAATTAGCTCATTATGTTGATAAAAAGGTTTAAAAAATGTATTGAAATACGTAAAAAGTTTAATAAAATGCGTAAAAAATACATTGGAGTGTATGTGTTTTTTGTCTTCTTCGTTACTTATTACAGTCTAGTGAGCTGTCAATAGAATGAACCTTAGGAACCGATACAAGTAGGTGACGGATGGTTGGACAAGGGGGCTAATGTGCTCCCCAACTTCGGGACAAATCCCGAGCTCGAAAACATAATTTAAATTGTTCTCTGGTTATATACGTAGATGCGAACAACGATTTCATAAAAGATTAAGTCAATCAACATCGTTAACCTGGTAATTTAATTGTGTTTTTCTTCAGTAAAATTAACAGCAATTACAATTTCAAGAAGACATAACAACATTATTTGATGAGATCGGTAAGCTACCGGTGCCAAATTCTAAGCTGTGACAATTAAGTTCCAGAAAGTCTAGGTACCCAGAAAAGATTCCCCAAAAGGCCAGAATATGTAAATCAATGGCTCAGATTTACTCCAAATGAATCTGGGCATTTGATTTTCAAATTATGGGTATATTTTATGCGTATGTAGCAATGGTGATTAAGTTCGGGTTATAATTTCAAGTTCAGGTACAAACTAAGAGCAAGCCTAACAAACTCCCTAAATTGGCTCTCATCCCTATTTTAGGGAGCCAAACCCCAATATTAGGCTCCAACAAACTCCCTAAATCCCTCCCTAAAATACAAAAATGAATAGTGCCTCCCTAAAAACCCCCCCATTTAGGGAGGCACTATTCACTCCCTAC
>JAXBDA010007771.1:0-16626 GCA_036023075.1 Gaultheria prostrata
ATATAATTAATTTAATGCATAATCAAGCTTGATATACCACGAGGGCAAATGAGTCATTTGACAGCTTTTTCCATCATCTACCCCCTCTTATTTATAAAACATCCAAACCAAGTCAAAAGTTATCCCCCTGTTTAATCCCTCATCCAAACCCTCTACTTTTTTATTCCCCTTCATAAATATCACATCAATGTGGGCCAACCCTCAAAAAATAATACCCCCTCTTATCTTATCCCCATCTATAACTTATCCCCTGAAATTTTAGCTCCATCCAATCGGGGCCATACTGTTTTCGTGTTGCACTTTGTCTTTCCGAATCAGTAAAAGAACAACAACGAAATGTCCTTCAATAGGGTGGGACTCACGGTGGCTTGTCACATCGATAGCTTTGCGATTTTATTAGTGCATTCATACTTGGTTGTGATTTATTTGATCATTTAGTGCATTCATACTTAGGTATTTATTATCCTTTTGTCGATCTTTAGCTAGTACTTTCTCTCTTGTGGGAGTGTCATTTTTAACGGGACTTTTACGTGTTGGCTGTCTATGTACCTAATCCAAACCCTCTTTCTTCAACCACACTTGGGAGCGGCCGGAAAAAAAATAAGTGAATAAGGCTTTAAGTACATCCTAGGTAGAGTTTATATCTGACATGTTGATACACAAAAAATAAAAATAAAAAACCTTGACTTCCACCTAACAGGTGAATTATCCGCTTATATATTATTTGTAGCTTATTATTTTATTAGCCAATATGCATGGCACCATGCAAAAGAAATCCACACAACATCTACTCGTGATAATGGAATATATATGATGTGACAGTGTTCTAAAAGAAGGTCTGGAAGGCCGAGTACTTATCGCTTAGGCGTTAAAAAACTTTTTTATTCTTTGGACTTTCACCGCTTAAAAAACAAAAACAAAAATGGAGAGAATCAAGAAAATTCTTTACTGGGGTAAACGCCAAATTGAAGACCAGGTATTATATTGAAATGATAAGCCAAAGGCGGCGATCCCTAGTTTACCCTGTTGAATTTACATTTAACTTACACTTGGTCAGAAATGTAATACGAATCACAAAATAGAACAAAAGTAGCTTCACAATCTAGTAAAGTGCAACCCGAGATAGACGGCCCGGATTCACAGCTGATCTCTTAACAGCAAGAGTTTAACTCTCAGCGGTAAGAGTTCAGCTATGAATCTGAACCATTATCGAGATAGACGGCCCGGATTAGAGTTGGCAAGGCATACCGACCCATTGGAATAGCACAGCTAGCCCCGCATTCATTTAAATGTGCACAAATATACCAGTTTCCAATCAAATTTTTTTATTAAAAAAATATTGAACGATGCTGCGGCACAACCTAAAAAAAAAGACCCAAAATAAAAAAAGACCTACTTTTCGGGTTATTTTCGTCTTCTTATACCAATTTTTTTTCGATTTTTGTTAATCTTTTTACTCCATTCGTCTCTTTTATAGTGTGAAAATTTTCATTTTGGGTTGTCCCTTAATAATTGTGTGTTTTGAAAAGTTAATGGATAAAGATTGTACAATTATCATTTTGCCCTTTTGAAATTAGTGGATAAATAGTTAATGGGTAAAAGTGGAGGATAATTTTTTAAAATGAAAGTAAAAGTTAATGTGGAAAGTGTAAAGTGGAGAAAAAATTGATGTGAAAGGTTTAATGATGATGTTTTTGGAATAAGTTGGATTTACGAAGCCACATACTTAAAAAGAAACGAAGTAAATATATTTTTTGAATAAATTGAATATACGAAACCACTTAGTAAATATTAACAAACCAACAAAGAATACCATGCAAAAAAGTTAGGGGATGCCCACGGGATCAACAAAAGTCACGAGTCCGAACGCGGGGTGCAAAAGTGTTCTTGTAAATTGCATAATTTTATGGTAAGTTAAAGTATGTCACGTACTGGGTCCGTTTCTGAGGGAGAGGGAGCGACAACAGTAGGACAAATCGACCTCCGAGACTTCCAATTGATTTGACTTGCAAATTAATGCCCTTAACTTGTGTGCTTTCAAAAAAAAACTAGGACAAATCGACCTCCGAGACGTCCAATTGACTTGACTTGCAAATTAATGCCCTTAACTTGTGTGCTTTCTAACGGGGCAGATCCTGATTTTTCGGAGACTTAAAACAAAAATTAAAGATAAAACCAATTGTTGTTAGACTATTATAATGGGTACTAAAGTAGGAGGGACCTCGGTTTTAAAAGCCTAAAGAGTCACACCTCGAGTTTTAGCTTAAGGCCGAGTACTCATTGCGTAGGCGTTAGAAAGCCTCTCGCTGACTAGCCCGACTAACCCAATTAATTGCTCAACTAGGTGCTGAGTACTCGGCCCTAAAAATTAGAAGGTGCCCGGCCGCCCTGAGAACACTTAGCGAGTTTTAAAACCTTGACATGTCCATCTTTCTCACTTGAACCTTGGCATTTGCTTTGTTACTGACACCATACATACTATTTTGTTTGTAACAAACTAGTAGTCCTTAATTTTATGCTTGAAATTTGAATTCCACATAAACAATTTTAGGGTTCGGTTGGAAATAATGTAAAAAGATTTGTTAGAGAATTCTATTATTCCAACCTAAGAATCACTTGACAAAACTAACTTGTAGCATTGATATGTAGACCTTATATTTATTTACAATAACATTGCGGCTATTTTGAATGAATTGTTAGTTACATGCGTTCATACATATAGCTTCTGCATGCATAAATCTTTCTAGCATGATCTATCGAAATGGGAAGCGGGGCTCTACTATTCCAATGGGTCGGCAGGTCATGCCAACCTTGTAGGGTGACATTCGAGCCGTCCATCTTCTTAATCGATGGTTCAGATTCACAGCTGATCTCTTAGCAATAAGAGTTTAACTCTTAGTGGTAAGAGTTCAGCTATGAATCTGAACCATTATCGAGATAGACGGCCTGAATTAGAGTTGGCAGGGCAGACCGACCCATTGGAATAGCATAGCCCCCGCATTCATTGAAATGTGCATAAATATAGCAGTTTCCAATCAATATATTGAACGATGTTGCGGCACAGCCTAGAAAAAAGAAGACCCGGGGCAGCTCCCCAAAATAAAAAAAGACCTACTTTTCAGGTTATTTTCGTCTTCTTATGCCAATTTTTTTTTCCGATTTTTGTTAATCTTTTTACTCCCTCCGTCTCTTTTATAGTGTGAAATTTTTCATTTTGGGTTGTCCCACGATAAATGTGTATTTTGAAAAGTTAATAGATAAAGTTTGTACAATTATCATTTTGCCATTTTGAAAGTAGTGGGTAAATAGATAATGTGTAAAAGTGAAGATAATTTTGAAAATGAAGGTAACAATTGATGTGAAAAGTGTAAAATTGAGATAAAGTTGATGTGAAATGTGTAATGATGATATTTTTTGAATGAGTTAGATTTACGAAGCCTCATACTTTAAAAAGGGACGAAGAAATTTTATTTTTTTTGAATAAATTGGATTTACGAAGCCACGTACTAAATATTAACAAACCAACAAAGAATACCATGCAAAAAAGTTAGGGGAAGCCCACGGATCAACAAAAGTCATGAGTCCGAACGCAGGGTGCAACAGTGTTCGTGTAAATTGCATAATTTTATGGTAAGGTAAAGTATGTCACGGACTGGGTCCGTTTCTGAGGGAGAGGGAGCGACTACAGAAGGACAAATCGACCTCCGAGACTTCCAAATGACTTGACTTGCAAATTAATGCCCTTAACTGGTGTGCTTTCTAACGGGGCAGACCCTGACTTTTCGAAAGCTTAAAACAAAAATTAAAGATAAAATCAATTTTTGTTAAACTATTATAAGGGGTATTAAAGTAGGAGGGATCTCGGTTTTAAGAGCCTAAAGGGTCCACCTCAAGTTTTAGCTTAAAGACGACTCTGTTTTTTTAATGCCTTTGCCATGTGAAATCAAAGATGCCCATTTGTGCACACGTTTGCTTATGACCTGTGATTCTCACTTTTTTCGTAAGCACCAATTTTTCAAAAATGTGGCGGTCTAGTCTGACGGCCTTGGGGCATTAAGTAAATCAACTTTTCTTGGCGAACAATCAAATGCTTTTATTGCACATGTTGGAAGCATAGCTCATTACTGGGGATTAAGTCATTGGCCTCCAAATTGAGTTGTGACTATCAAGAAGACTCTTTGCAGTTTGACCATTGAGGGGACCAATTTGTAATCTTTTGAAACTTAATGTACTACCAACTAGGAGTGGTCGAGTGGTTGCACTAAAGGAGGGTCTCCACAATCTGGTCCCCCAATTGAGGTCCGACATGCAAAAAAGTGTTAGTTGTTAGTAGTTACTCCCTCCGTCCCAAATTGCTTGTCCCTTTTGGATTTCCGTGCATTTTGCACGTGCATGTGGGTAGATTTCTTTCAACTTGGTTATCACCTCACTTGCTCCCTTAAATTAAGAAAGGTTTATTGCATTTTACTGCCATAAACTATGACATTTTTTTAAAATTAGGCTCGTGAACTCGAACAGACTAAAAAAGGACCCTCAACGACAGGGCCAAGAGATTTTCGGGCTGTAGGTGAGGTTTAAAAATGGGTTTTTTTTTTGTGTTTTCCACATTTATATTTTTTTGAACGGCAAAGAAGAAATATTATTAAGGAAGAGAAGAAGAGTACATAAAGGGAACTAAAAATACATCACAACGCAAATGATACATTCCAACTAAGTTGGCACTTGGCACCTATCCTTGTGAGTCTAGAGAGCACCCCCAGTTGATGCGTAATCAACAAAACAGATTTTCCACATATATTAAGTTGAACACAAGAAGCAAAATAGCCTTGTGGTGCAATGGTAATCGATTTGCTTTTTAACAACTTTTGTGTCCCTTTGGTTGTGAGATCAAGTCTAACCGCCAGCAATCGATCGATTCACATTTTTTTGTACCAATTGGAAATGAAGATAGGAAGGTCAAACACACGACCTAATGGAAAGACCGTGTACATCTTACCGCTAAACTACACTACCCTATTAGTGAAATAGTACTTTACATACATAATATTTAACGTCTTATTTCGCTATTTGGGGCTCTTTTATTGGGCCAGAAATTTGGTGGCCAAAGCGGTGGCGTGGTGGGCGGAGAGGGTAAAGTATTTCCATTAGGTCGTGTGTTTGACCTTCCTATCTTGCCCATGCCCGACCCTACTCAACGAACCAATCAAGCCCTTACCGATTTCCGAATGAGTTAATTTTTTTTTATGAAAATTCTTAAAAATGACTCAACGGAATTCACGAGAGAATAGTTAACGTCCTATTCCAAACGAAGATAAGTTCTTGAATCCACAAGAGAAAGAGATGAAACTCTGAATTATAATTGATTAAAAGCTGCTGAATAATAGAGATTACAAGCCCTTTTATAGGAAAACCCTAGCAAACCCTAAAAAGACTACTAAAAAATAAAATGTCTCAAAAATTGGGGAAACTCCCAAAATTGAAAACTAGAAACAAATCTAAGACTTTCCCAATTAGAATCAATGAAAACGAAATTACACGCTAAGAGTAATTTGTAATCTAAATATTTCCTACAATAGCAAAATAATGAAATTGAAGGCCTAAACGTAGGAATTTGGCCAAAATCCACCATGCATCACGATCTAGGGTCGTGAGTATTTTACCGCAGCTTGATTTTGCTTCAACCCACCAAATTTGGGCCCATTCCAGGCTTATCGATAAACTGCCCAATTTGGCAATTTTCAATTAAGAGCTGTTTAGGCCTCCGAGCCTTTGACCGATCCAACTGATCATAGAATTGGGCTACTACTTGTTCTACATCAAAAAATATATTTTAAACAAATTGACCAACTCTGATCATTTGCATGAGACTCCAAAATGGGTATTTTACATTTGGTGTGTCAAATGTTGTGTCAACGGAACCGGCCTACGTAGCATTCAACCATCTATTAAAATAGAAAACCGCGTTCTTTCAAGTCATTTATGAGCGAATACACTAATTGAAATTTTTTTTTTGGTTAAAATATAGACCACCACCATAAGTTTAGTTCTACATTAGAATCTTAAACTAGATTTGGGGTTTGTACATGCTGCAATCTATAATAAATATTAATTTGCTGCATTTACCAAAACGGGTTCCTAGCATGTGCTTATTTGGATGTTGAATTTGAAGAGGGGAAAATATATGAGGCATTATTCTATTTCATAATAGGAATATGCTAACGTTCCTAGCATGTGCTTATTTGGATGTTGAATTTGAAGAGGGGAAAATATATGAGGCATTATTCTATTTCATATTAGGCACATGTTAAGGTTGGAAAAACGTATTGAAATGTGTGAAAAGTATATAGGGATATGTAAAAGTGTATTGAAAAGTATAAAAGGTGTATTGGAGTGTGTGTGTTTTTTTTTGTTTTTTTGTATGCTTATTGGGTGCCCATTG
Source organism: Gaultheria prostrata (assembly GCA_036023075.1). Classification (NCBI taxonomy): domain Eukaryota; kingdom Viridiplantae; phylum Streptophyta; class Magnoliopsida; order Ericales; family Ericaceae; genus Gaultheria; species Gaultheria prostrata. Next base: position 6,440 of record JAXBDA010007771.1, read on the forward strand.
AGCACACGTTAGCAAGACCCTTCATAATATATAGATTGATAGTTAGTACAATAGAAAATGGTATCGGAGAGCTCAAATATGTATGGTTTTCCCATTCTAAACATCTCGCTTTCGAATTTTAGCTCGTCTCTATTTTTGGCAAGAAATTATATTTACGATCATCCTTAAGTATATACGTGTACACTTTCACATCCACAAATCATCTCTTTCAAGATATCCAACTATTGTGAGGTAGCTAGAGCATGATTTGAACATTCGCTTTTGTTTGAAAAATATAAACATCTCTCTCCCTCTCTCAACTTGATAACGATAGATTGTGTGCCATCATTTTCTATTCGAAAGCCCCTCAAGTCTTGCCTCGTGGTTAAGGCACGGGAGTTTGGGCCGGATTTGGTCCCTTTGGTTCTTAGAGCATCTCCAAAAGCCTAGCTTCAAAACTAGGTATTTTGGAGAGAATTTCCATCTTTGCCTAGCCACAAATCAAAGCAACACCCAGCAATGTAGCTATTGAACTCACCAAAAAAAAAAAACTCTACATACATAGAGATACATACATACTTATCGACGACCCACCACCGCCTTCCACCGACCACCGCCACTGCCTTCCACCAACCACAAAATCAACGCCTCCGAACACTTCTCGTTTCCTCATATTGAAACCCTCACCCTAATCAGGCCAAAATGAGACTACCACCTCCAAAACCCACTGCCTGAAACCTAACTGACCATGGAAGACGCCTGAAAGCCAACCCGAATCCCCTTCGAAATCGAAATCGTGAGTCGAAGTCACCACCGTCGAAGCACGCCGATGGGAGAGGATGAGGCAAGGCTACAGTACCTCACCCCTCAAGATTTGTGGCGAGGTACTGTAGCAAAAGCTAGAATGGCTAGGGGAGAAGAGAGGCGAATGGGTGTGGATTTTGGGGGCAGATTTGGTCTCGCCGTAGCTTTGCCTAGGCTGTTGGAGATGCTCTTAGGTGTCATATTCGAAGCTTCTTTTAGGTGCCATCATGCATGCATCACTTCATACGAGCTATGTCCCGACTTAAAAAATGTCTACTCCTCTGTAGTGGACGATGTGATTAATCGCCAGAGATTAATCGAAATGTGCTAAGTTATCCCGGACACCTTAAGATATAACTATCGTTTTCTATTCGATAAAATCTTCTACGCGATCCGCGCACGTACTAGTACTAGTCTTCATTGTGCTGACGATAGTGCAACATTTGATTCGTTTTGATGCTACGCTACATATGATGTTGACATGCATGCATTGAATTTTTCGGGTATTAATGGCCACATAACAGTAAATGTCTCCATTCTAAATAATTATGGAAATAGAAATGATTTTTCGGGTAAATTGTATTTATCCATCCGATCGATAATTTTAGTCTCTCTTTGAAAATTCTTGAGATCGATTTAGACCATTCATTTTGTATGGCTCCTGCCACAAGATGTATAAATTAAACACACAGAAAATGTAATTGATTATATTGTACCAAGCCTCACGAGAAATGAACTTCTCCCAAGAAACATAAACATAGCTCTACCTCTGATCGTATACACACAATCAGTGGCAGAGCAAATTTTCGTACAATGACTTTTTCAAGATTAAATCCAGTCATTTAGTGTTCTCGAAATAAAATTATTCTTACTTTTTAATTATTTTCGAAATTGTATAATATTTTTAAGAATATTTATAAAAAAAGTAAAGTATTCTTCAAAATAGAGAATTGGGGGGCAGGGCCACCCCCGCCCCTATGTAGCTCCGCCCCTGCACACACTTGAGCTCTAGAAGTGTCTAGAGAGATAATAAAAAAAGAAAGAAATTAAGTTTGGCATTCTCCTGATTAGAGTATGTCATAAAATTACAAATTCTTGAGATTGCATTTAAGGGCAGTTCCCCAAAATAAGTCACTTGGTTTTTATGGATTTTGTCCTTAATTATTCAAAAAAAAATCGTGTTCGTTAAGTGTCAAACTTTTTTTTATTAATAATAATTCGTCTCGACGAGAGCAAAAAAAATACTCCTATGACTTAAATTTTTTTTAAATAAAGACAAAATCCGAAAAGCACTTTTTATCAAGTGACTTATTTTGTGAAACTATCCTTAATTCAAGGCCAAGACAGGTTTGATGCAGTAAAAAGTAATTCAGAGGAAAACTCATGAAATAAAAGGAATTGATAATCGCACTCCAAAAATTAATGCAGGCACTCCAAGTTACAGTGGTTTTCCAAGACTATCCTTTTGCAAGTTCCATGAATTACTTCAGACACTCCAAAATAATTTTACTCTTCTCATCTGCCTCCAATGGCGGAACTACTGTGGGTGGCCCTGCCCCCGGCACGGTTTTGAATTTTTTGTTAATATAGTATTAATTTCAAGTATTATGAATATAATCATTTCTTGTGTTCTTAATAATTTTTGTTTGACTGACTAAAAGAACAAGTTATTCTATATTTTAATTTCTCAATTTTTTTCATAAGTGAAAATAAACCATGTGAGTGTTGTAGTGGCCTAAAGAATATATAAAACAAAACGATTCATATGAATGGATTATGCTAGAACAATTTCAATGTACAATTGTGTTATGTTGCAAAACAAAGGTACATGATATATTCCCCTCTAGAAATTTCACTATGCAGAGGCGAATTTTTTTTCCAAAGTACTTTGCAGGGGCGAACATATATAATTCATTGGAAGTTTTTTCTCTATATAATACTAGAGATTTTTTTCTTGCAGAGGCGACTGCCCCTACTAGCCTCTCCTTGGCTCCATCCCTAATACTCCCTATGTCCCAAATTGTTTGTCATATTCGGTTTTCAATGCAATTTTTAAAATGCCACATCTTTCAATCTATAATATATTTTTAGATTTTAAAATTTTGGTATAGTAGAACTAATTGAGACATATTCAATAAATTTCATATTGCACATAAACTACCAATTTGTACTCATACTTTACAAATTATCTCTTTGATGCTTTACATATAATAAACCCATTTCTTTACATTGATTTGGATCATTAGTTGTTTTGTTTGACTCTGGTATTTAACATCATTTTATTAGCACTAGTATTTAACATTAGTTGTTTCGGATCATTAGTCTCATTTTGGTTCATGTTGCTACGCCCTTGATTTTTGCTTGTTTGAAGCTGGTTTGGACTGCTAGTTATGTCTTTGTTGATCCTTATTTTTTTAGGGTGTTTGAAATTTGCAGTTAATGGAGAGAGATTTTGGTTCATTTTTCCGTTTGGAGTGCCTCAGTAAATGAGGAGATAATTTGGGATGAAGTGCCTCCGGTAATTTTTGTATTTTGAAAAGGATAGTTTTGTAATTTTATTAAATTTTGGAGTGTCTGCATAAAAAAAGGGAGCTCCAAAATCAGTTCCCGAAATAAAATACTTGAAGTGACCACCAAGATGGGTTCTTCTCTGGTAATTAATGCGCAATCTCTATGTCCATTTGTAATCTCTTTCAATAAAATACTTTGAAGTGACCACCAAGATGGGTTCTTCTCCGGTAATAATGCGCAATCTCTATGTCCACAGATTTCAATATACGTCCTCTTTCGTTATTACATTGCGACCTCTAGAGATTACAACCTCTAGAGATTGAATTTCAAACGCATGATTCATACTGAAAGGGCTATGGTTGAAATGAAATGTACGTGTTTGTGTAGGCCAATTTAAGAAACAAATTATTGTGGTGAAAACCATGGTGGTTTTTCAGACGGCTACGCAGTCTCTATGGTCGTAACACGAAAAAGGTTTTGTTTTCCCTTTCTTATGGGAATTTCTCATACGTTACATCCAATTCCGTAGCCAAGGCAACAGCCAATTCCTCTGTTTAGTCTCAATCTTCAACTACGTTCATAATCTTTTGATGTTTTTAATTAACGAAACTTTCTTTCAACTACGTTCGTATTCTTTTGATGTTTTTAATTAACGAAACTTTCTTTCCTGTTTGAAAAATATGAAGATCTCTCTCCCTCTCTCAACTCGATAATGATAGATTACGTGCCATCATTTTCTATTCGAAAGGCCCAAAGTTATGCCTCATAGAAAAATGATATCGGAGAGCTCAAATATGTATGGTTTTCCCATTCTAAACATCTCGCTTTCGAATTTTAGCTCGTCTCTATTTTTGGCAAGAAATTATATTTACGGTCATCCTTAAGTATATATGTGTACACTTTCACATCCACAAATCATCTCTTTCAAGATATCCAACTATTGTGAGATAGCTAGAGCATGATTTGAACATTTGCTTTTGTTTGAAAAATATGAAGATCTCTCTCCCTCTCTCAACTTGATAACGATAGATCCGTGCCATCATTTTCTATTCGAAAGCCCCACAAGTTTTACCTCGTGGTTATAAGGCATGGGACTTTGGGCCCGGATTTGGTCCCTCTGGTTCTTAGGTCTCATATTCAAAGCATATTTTAGGTGTCATTATGCTTGGCATTAGTTCACGGGCTATGTCCCGGCTTTAAATGTCTACTCCTCTGTAGTGGACGATGTGATTAGTCGCGAGAGATTAATCTAGATGTGCTAAGCTATCCCGATCTTTTCTGTGGGAGGCGCTTCGCCGGAATAACCCATTTGGTCGTCTTGGTGAATACGGATGGACGATGTGCTGGCTGGACCTCTGCCTTTGCTCATACCGCCTGCCCGGAGCGGACCTGCACAAGTGAACAACCTTGTCGGTGCCAAGCCCGGACGGTGGTTGTCCGGGAAGGCGCTTCGACGATCAAGTTAGTGGTCGGGAAGGAGTATCGAATGGCTAACTTAGAGAGAGAAAGAGTTCTCAGAGTATTCAATGCGGATCTCCCCCCCTGTGAGGTAGGTGGGAACCGTATTTATAGGCCCAGGAGGGCGTGTCTCTCACGCTCCTCGTACAGGTGTCCCGCACCGTCCGTACCTTAGATGATGCCTGGTGCACTAAGAACATCTGCATTGATGCAGTGCTTTGGCCGACATCACTCCTGACACATCGGGGGTCAACTGGTCTGGGAGTGCTCCTCGGTCAACCACGTGGTCCTGCAGACAAGGCCTGCTGGGTGGTTGACTGCCACCATAAATGCTCCATGCAGGGCGTCAGGCACGCCTGATGCCGAGCCCCTCTCGCGCTGTCCGAACGCTCCCGAGCCAACATCAAACGATTTGGCGTAGGAGGAGTTCAGTAGAAGGCGACCCACCCAGCAGAGGGGGCAATCAGATCCATGGATCCGAGCGCCAATCCACCGCGAGCCGCCGCCACGGTGGTTCTCCGAGAGCCCCACGCCTGGGACCCTCTTGGCTTGTTGATACCAGGTCGCCGCTTCGTCGTGGCGCTATATTCGCCCGTGTTGAACGATCCTTCTCCGCGCACCCCACCCACAACAGGACTAATTCTTTACTTTCTAGCCCTAAGAGTTGGTCTTTACTCCACACACACAATTGTTCAAAGTTCATTCTTGGAGTCAGGCCGTAATAGAATAGAGTAGGAGTATTTTTTTGTAAATCTTCTAGTCCTATGTTGTGGATGACATGCCTTCAGGGCCAGCCTCAATGTTTGCCTTGCCCAAATCAGACCCCAAATTTGGTTGTCCACTTACTATTAAGTTATAAAAAGTAAAAGACATGCAAGTATAAAATAAAAAATAAGGTCACCTCTTTTTTTTTTGATAACCAGGTGTCCGGGCCAGCTTTCGCGCATCTCGACTAATTCTGGGAGACCAATCCTACTGTTCACTAGCGGGGGCCCCATAAAAAAATCAGAATAAAAATGTAACCTGGTTATAGACTTATAATGTGTTTTATGATTAACACGATCCTGTCCAAAGAAAAAATGTACAACTTCTTCAATTTTTTGAAGCAAATTCTTCAATTAAGTCATCATACTTTAACTTATCCAAGAACACATTTTCAATTAAGATCATAGTCAATTCACCTAATTTCTATTGTGACATATATGGTAGTCCAAATGTAAATTTTTATAAACTTCAATTTCTAAACAACTGTAACTGGTATAGTCAACAAAATTCGATATGCAACCAATACCATTTGAAAATCATCTTCTTCCCAATCAGAGTTTATAAAATCAAGGATGTCAATCGTTCTTGTCACTCTCCTTTGCAATATTTTTTTTCAAATGTCTAAGTTCTTTGAATAACTCATCCCAAAAAATATCACCATGTTGGCTATGTTCCAAGAAAATTTTGCTGAGCCTTTTATTATAAAATATTTTTTGCAATTTTGTTCCTCAAGCTCGGGGGATTGCGGGGCTTACACCAACGCCAACTGTGCCTGCCTTTGACCAAACCGAAAAAGAGATTAATCGAGATGCACATAAATTTGGTCCAAACACACTAAATCCAGTAATTTAGTGGTCTTGAAATGAAAAATTATTCTTTATAATTATTTTTAAAATTGTATAATATTTTTAAAAATATTTATAAAAAAGCAAAGTATTCTTCAAAATAGAGAATTGGGGGGACAGGGCCACCCCCGGCCCCGATGTAGCTTCGTCCCTGCACACGCTTGAGTTCAAGAAGTGTCTGGAGAGATAATAAAAAAGAAAGAAATTAAGTTTCGCATTCTCCTAATTAGAGAATGTCATAAAATTACAAATTCTTGAGAATGCATTTAAGGGCAGTTTCCCAAAATAAGTCACTTGGTTTTATGGATTTTAGTCCTTAATTATTCAAAAAAAATATCGCGTTCGTTAAGTGTCAAACTTTTTGAATTAATAATAATTCGTCTCAACGAGAGCAAAAAAATACTTCTATAACTTAAATTTTTTTTAAATAAAGGCGAAATCCGAAAAGCACTTTTTATTCAAGTGACTTATTTTGTGAAACTATCCTTAATTCAAGCCAAGACAGGTTTGGTTGAGTAAAAATAAAAATAATTCAGAGGCAAACTCATGAAATAAATACTTGAAGTGACCACCAAGATGGGTTCTTCTCTGGTTAATTAATGCGCAATCTCTAGAGATTGAATTTCAAATGCATGATTCATATGAGAGGGATATGGTTGAAATGAAATGTACGTGTTTAAGAAACAAATTCTTGTGGTGACAACCATGGTGGTCTTTTGGACGGCTACGCAGTCAGGGCCGGCCCAAGAGTTCGGAGTGCCCTAGGCCTAATTTAAAATTTGTGCCCTAACAGTTGGAAAAGACAAAAATACCCTTTTTACCGGTCAAAAAATAATCTTATTGTCAACATAATGGGCTGATTGTAAAATATAAATGTCCGATTCACATTGAATAATTAAGTTTTTTGTTTTACTTAATTTTATATCCAATATAGAACTCAATTAGTAGATCTCTATGAACAGATTTTAAAAATATAAATTATACAACAAATGGATATGTGAATCAGAGAGTGAGAGAGACGGAAGAGGGATAGAGAGTTGGGTTACACTGGATAATTTTCCAGAGAATGATACGTTGGGATTCATCTAATTGGGCAGGGCTTAAAGTACTAGGCGCGTGAGACTTGTTCAAGTACCCTTGAGTGTGACGGACCGCCCTAAAAGATTCCCAATTGTTTTAGGCCTTTTTTATCTTTCTATTGGGTTTTTTTATTTTTCTTATTTTAGGCCTTTTTATCTTTCTATTGGGCTATAAAAGACCCCTACCCATACATAATACAAAAAAATTATGGGTGTGCCCCAATTTTTGGAATTTTTTGGAGTGCCCTAGGCCCAGGCCTCTTGGGCCTGGGCCAGCCCTGTACGCAGTCTTTATGGTCGTAACACAAAAAAGTTTTTTTTTTTTTGGTTCCCTTTCTTATGGCAATTTCTCATGCGTTACATCTAATTCCGTATCTTTTGATAGAATTAAACCGTCCTTTACAAAAATAATAATGATATATACACACACTTTCAACCACACACAACCACACACCCTCTCACATGTGGTGGGGCCCACCCCATGTGAGAGGGTGTGTGGTTGTGTGTGTATGTATCATTATTGTTACAAAAAAGCAACATCCAATTCCTCTGTTTACTCTCAATCTTCAACTCCGTTCATAATCTGTTGATGTTTTTCAATTAACGAATCTTTCTTTCCTGTTTGAAAAATATGAAGATCTCTCCTCCCTCTCTCAACTTGATAATGAAAGATTACGTGCCATCATTTTCTATTCGAAAGGCCCAAAGTTATGCCTCGTGGTTAAGGCACGGGAGTTTGGGCCGAATTTGGTCCCTCTGGCTCTTAGGTCTCATATTCGAAGCTTCTTTTAGGTGTCATCATGCATGCTTCAGTTCATATGAGCTTTGTCCCAGCTTCAAATGTCTCCTCTCCTACAGTGGACGATGTAATTGATCGGCAGAGAGCCAGAAATTAATCGGGATGCGCTAAGTTATCCCGGGTACCGATAAACTATCTTATTCTATTCGATAAAATCTCTTTCGTTTGGGAATTCATTGTGCTGACAATAGTACAACATATGATTCGTTTTGATGCTATTATATGATGTTGATGCGCATGCACGCAGTTTGAATTTTTTCAGTATTAATGGCCACATAACAGTTAATGTCTCCATTCTAATTATAGAAATCGAAAATGATGATCGACTTTTATTTAACATCCTTGTTTCTAAGCACAAAAATTTTGCTAACGAGGAATGTATGTAGCTTAATTGGTTCGTCTCGACAACTGAAAAAAAAAAAAAAAAGTACTCCTATAACTTACTCCCTCTGTCTAATTTTTTTTGTCTATTTACGTGCATGTGTGTCAATTTTTTGTTGCTTATATTTTTCAATTTATAATATTTTTTTACAATTTTGAAAACTTTGTTTAGTAGAGCTCATCAAGAACTTTTAAACGAGATCGATATTGAATGTGTGTAACATTATACATTTGAAAATGTAAATAATTTTTTAAGGTACCATGAATTGTACAAGTGAACAAGAAATTTGGGACGGAGGGAGTAACAAATTCGAATAACGACCAAATCCGAGAATTTAAAATATTAACCTTGGGTGTGTGAAAAAAGTGTATTAAAAAAAGGCAATATTGTAAATTTATGTGGATAAAGACAAAAAAGAGAATGTAAATTATAAAATGGGGGGTGTGGACACCCGACGGGCGGCCGCCCACGCGATGGCGTTTCCGATTTGGATTTGAAAAGTGATTTTGGAGTCGCCACCCGGGTTTAAGGAATGAACCCGAGAAACCAAAAGATTGACTCGTTATGCCCAATGGTTTTGAAAATGGTTTTACCGGTCATACGAAAACCTTTTATTTCCGGGCTCGGGGGTTTGGTTACGAGAGGGGAAGGGTTTTAATGCACCCCCCTCGCCCGGTCCGCGAACCGGTCTTTACTAAACAATTTGTGGGATGTAGAAAATGTTTAAAACTTGGTCTTGAACACATAAACAAGATGAGAGCATGTACGCAAGATAAATACAATGTATGATACTACGGTGTATGTACGATTGCAATGACATGATGATGATGATGTATGATTAAGATATGACCAAGATTATGAATTAACAGAATGAAATGAAGACAGAAAATGTGGTTAGAATGAACAATGAGATCAAATGCAAGACACAGCAGCTGTTCATCAGTCTGTCAACAGAATAGAGGTTGGGCGCCCAAGGTGACCTTGGGAGCTCAGGGTCTCCAAAACTCAACAGCTTAACTCTTATTTTCTGATTTCAAGGATGCTTTACTTTGATTATGAACAACTTCAGAAATGATTTTTCAACTTCATAAATCCAATACAAAATCTCAGCAAAGCATCCAAGGGTGATTTTAAGCAAAAACATGGATTTTTGAATATTTATCTTTAAGGAAAATCCATAGATGAGATTAAGCTTTGAGTTGAGAGAAAAGAAGAACAGATAATAGATTAATGAGCAGCTGAGATGAACACATATACACTTGAAATAGTAACAATGGTGACAGAATGAATGAAATATGCACACTGCACAGAAATGACCTTGGACGCCCAAGGTGAGGTTGGGCGCCCAGGGTCATCCCTGGTTCTTACTTAATTTCAATCTCTTTCTGTTTTATTACCCATGTATCCATAACCTCTTCACCAAATATCTTCTAAAAAATGGTTTTTATCAATAAACAAAAGCTAAGAGGTAGGATTCATGAATAATAAACAAGCTTATTGATTTTATTCCTTGATTTATTCATGAAAATTAAAAGGAAATGCGAGATGAGAGCTTGAGAGGAGTG